>JAZHYW010013568.1:0-84888 GCA_037355805.1 Ixodes ricinus | reverse complement strand
CAACGATTTCCGGACTTCGGTCAAAGGTTCGGAATTTGCAACGATTTCCGGACTTCGGTCAAAGATTTGTGGAAGTTGCCCTCTGACACTTCCGAAGTAAAGAACAGAAAACCGATTTCGCCTGCGTGTCCTAGTTGCTGCGTAAAAAAAGATAAATATTGGCATTTCGGGCACCCTCAACTCACTCCCAGCCTTCAGGGTCACACCTGGTCGCACTCCCAGTGACGTCATTCGGAGTGCCGTGTAGCTTCCCGTGTGCTATCTCGGAGGACGCTTCCTCTCCCTCTCTCCGCTGACATTAGCGGGCGTTAGGCTGCAGCTTAGAGCCGAGCGAGGTCACGTAATCTTTTTCGCCGTAGTTCCTTCGGCTACCACTTGGGGCTTCAGGTGGGGGCAAAAGCTCGACTTTTGCTTTGCGATTACGCAGCGGAATCGTGACATTTTTAATGAAGGAGGTGTTTTCTCTATCCTCTGGGACACGATAAACAACGTAAAAATGACAAGATGCAAATTCTTTTAATCATAAAATCGTTGCACTGCCCCTTTAACTCGCTGGACGGCTTTTACCGTCTTCTTACAGTACATCGGTGTTCGATCCCGCGGCAATGAATGAGACGTAAACTGGCTATACTAAAGGATTGATTCGACGCAATGCTATGGCGTCTACAGCCAGAGACTCCGCGTCATCATTACCCTTCCGCGAGACGCCATGCCACTCGGGCCCGTGTGCCACCAAATTTGACCGTGACGCCGGCGTCGTGATGGTCGCGAAGGGCGTAGACATCGAACGGGACTGGCGAAACGGACCGGCAAGAATAACGGGGTAACCGATTCGGGCTTTCGTTTCAAACGAACATTGCCCATCAAAAAAAAAAAAAAAAAAAGAAGAATGAAAGCTTTTGTTTACTTTTTTGGTTTAGGGTTTGCTTTCATCTCACGCTTGGAGGGTGTGTCGCCAGATTAAGAGAGGCGCCCTCGAACAGAAGAGGAGGCGACTCTTATCAGCAGCAGCACCGCAAGCGGCTCGCCCAAATATCGCTCGTCGCCGTCGTCGAGCGCGACGGCGGAGCTGGAAGCGTGCAGACGCTCGTGCCCGCTGCTGTGCACGCCAAGCGGCGATGAGAGAGCCACGGAAATCCGGCCCGCACATTGTTCGTCGTTTGGCTCCCGCTCCTCTCCTTGGCCACGGCACCCCTCGAAAACTTCTCCCGACGTGTTGCGAGGAAGGCGCATAAATCGAAAGAAGGGGCTATTAGCATCGCACGCGCGTGGGGAGCGAGATTAAAATACGACCCCGAGATGGAGACAGCGGTGCCGGAGATTGTCCTCGTGTCACGGAAAGTTATCCGTCCTCCCGTCGCGGTCGCGTTATTTCGGCACCGACCGCTCCCAAGACTGGCATATGTATATACATCTTAGGCGAATCTCGAGCATCCGTCAACCGATATTTGCGACAAATTACGAGGAAATAGAACTACCAACCAAGCGCAAAACCGAGGTATACATGTATTGCATTGACATCACGTCAACCGCCATTGCTCCGTGCCATGTTCCAGTGCCCGTACCTTCTGCGGCATACATTTGGCATTATCGAATCTGTTCTTCTCCGCATGGCTTGCCAAGAATAACGAACTTGATTTGGCGAAATTATGCTGTAGAAGGTACGGGTACGGCCGGTGGGCTAGAGTGCGTTCTTCGGAGACTCCGAACCGGAACGGCCGTCTCCCCAGCAGTCCGGGCTAGGTTCGAGATACACGCCGACGACGGATCTTGCAGACGATGCGCAACTGGACAGCAAGCCACAAGTGCCCATCTCTTACGGGACTGTGTGGAGCTCAGCCGGACGCGGGAAGAAGCAATTCGAAAACTGCAACCTAAGCTGCGCCCGGGATGCCTTCGGGACTGGATACACCCGAGGGGCGCACCGCAGCACCGCAAAGCCATATTGGATTCACTTCTTGACTTTGTCGCGAAAGCAAACATCCAGGACTCCATCTGATTAGAGACATTTCTGGTACCCCCTACCTATCCACACCCCATTCCCCCACCCCTTCTCTCTCCGATGTCAGTGGACAATTGATTAGAGAGAGTCGTACGCGCTTTACTTCTTTTTTTATTAATAAAACATGTTCAATCAATCAATCAATCAATCAATCAATCAATATATATACATTAACTGGTCGATAAGACTTTTATTACACTTCAACAAACTAGAAATTATGTACAAAACACCTAGCTGTGTTTGAATATTTGTGTTTGTCCTTCGTCCCCTCCACGGGTGACTAGCAATGCGTCTTGCATCCCTCTTTCTATTTATTTATTTCTTTGAATTTATAATAAAAGCAATATTTACACACATTGAATGTGGTCGACAATGTGAGAGCGCGTCTAGTTCTTGACCAACGACTAAATAATAATAATAATGTTGGGTGTAGGTTTATACAACCGGCAGTTAAGGTGCGTTTATACTCCAACGTAACGCCGACGGGCGCGCGCGCCCGACCTCGTTGCGTTAGGTTGCAGCGAAAGGAGCGTCTATACTCCGACGACAGTCGAACGTAACGCAGCGTAGCGCGCCTCGGCGACCGTCGGCGAAGCTTTCGCCGAGGTAGGCCCTGCTCGAATCTCGGCGTCGCCTGGCGACGGTCGTTACCCAGAAGCCTTCACGCCAGCTCCCGTCCCGCGTTTGCCGTGGTCCCGTCGTTGCCCCAGTCTGGCATCGGTCGGGCCGTGTTGTCTGTTCGTCTGCCTGCCGTTCGGGCTTGTGTTGTGTAGGGTAGCCGCTGGTCAGTTGGATGTGCTTGTGTTGGCGCTCTGTTTATTCCGTTCGCTCGATGGAGTGAGCCGGCGCGTCGACGTGGACCTGTCTCGGAGCCGTGAAAATGTGTAGGCCTAACGACACCGCGGACGCGCTTGAAGCTCTTCGACGGACATCGGCTTCCCATTTCGGTGTCATATCCGTGAGTTTTTGACGCTAAAGGCTAGTTCATGAGGTTTGTGCACAGGACATATGTTAGAAGCTGCATGGTCGCTCCGAACCACCATCTGCTGCTTTTTCGTTGAAGTTGATCAAAACGACGACCGGCTGATAGTTTTTTTTTTTTCGCTAACCACGTATGACTTTTGTCAGGAAATAAATGCCTTTCTACGCAAGTTACCTTCGTTATTTCCTTGTTTTCGAGCGTACCACAGCGCGAAGATATCAACTGCCGCGAATCACAGCTTTTGACACATTTACCTGCTTACATCATCACCGGCGCAGGGCAGCCGGGCAGCGCTGCAAGTTGCGAACGGAAGCGGAAATACCAAACCACGCGGTCGCCATGGTGACGCGCATGCGCAATGTGAAGCAATTCGTTCGAGCGCGTTGAACGACGCCGGACTATAAACACGGTTGACAATTCTTTTCGCAGCACAGCGTGGCGTGGCGAAGTGGACGTTGAACTTCGTTTCACGTCGTTGGACGTTAGGTTTGTCGACGTTGGAAAATCCCGGACGCCGTGTGCTGACCCTGCCCCACCCCTGGATACTATGAAGAGTTCGTGCAAGGATACTCATGAAGATGCGCCCTGCGCACCCGGCCTACTGGACAAGACGCTTGGACATTTCCTGGGGCTCCCCTCCTTTGGCTCCTGCCTGCCTTCCTTCAGCTGCTTCTGTGGCTCCTCGCGCCCCGCTTGTCGGCTTTGGCGATTAAACAACCCTCCCCTCCTTTCACAATTTTTCCTTCTATCAGCTTTTATCCCTCTCCCTTTCCCCAACCCATCGATGACCGTTCGGCCTATGGCTGTAACTCCAACTTTGGTTTTCTTCTTTTGCAAGACTTCTCTCTCTCTCTCTCTCCTCAATGGGCGTCTCGTGCCTCACCTGTAGGTGAGAAATTTAGCCAACGCAGTACAACCGCTAGCCCGAGGTCTCTAACCTGCATCACGGAGTAGTAATTACACGACCGCACGCCAGTACGATGCTCATCCAGATCGAAACGAGCAGAGGTGGGATTGAGCCCAGAAGATCCCTGGGTTCCGCAGCGCAGGCTTTCGCTCCACGTTCTGCGAGCTGGTGTGCGCTAGCCCACTCGGCCGCCCCAACGACTAAACCGAAACAGTCAAATGATACGAGTACAGAAATATACAAGTAGGTCATTGCAGTCCTAAATGTCACAGGAACTTTGACCATCGTCGTAATAATCGTCGCAAAACGCACCCAAATTGACAGCGGCTCCCACGAAACGCGTAAATACGAAGCCTGCGGGCAGGGGGCCCCTTGAGCGGCGACAGCCGCGGTACAGGAAGCAAGTTGTTCCTGGAACGTTCACCAGACGAGGGACCGCAACGAACGCTACGAGCCACCCCAGCCAATCGCAGCGCTGCGAAGGCATCACGTGACAACACGCCCTTAGCATCGCTGCGCCCTCCCGTGGAGGTCACGTGGCACTCAAACGGCACTGGATTGGCTCCGATGATTCGCATAGCGTCTGTTGCGGTCCCTCGCAAGGTCAAACTGAGTATAGACCGCCGTCGAGGACACAACAAAGCGGCCGGCGAGCCAGTGTCGCGCGACAATACACTCTCCAGCCGCTGTTCACGGGAACAGCGGTGGGTCGTGCTCGACAAAGGCCAGCCCAAATAAATGTCGGCCGTGCACCTTGCTGTCATGTAGAGCGGCCAGCCGTCCCTTGGGACTCGCCACCACTCGATACCTTCCGACAAGAGGGCTCCTCCGTGCTTGCTGCACATCCTTTCAACTCGACCGTCCTCTGTCTCGGGGTGCGCCCTCCCTGTCGCTGCCTTCTGTGTTCCCCTGTACGCCTCAATAAGGCGGCTCGACTGATACTTTACCCACTATCTAGTCCTACACGCCCCGTTACGGTGGGAAGCCTTGCTATCCTCGTTGCTCGATCAATAAAACGAGCTTGTCTGTGAAAGAGGCGCACGCGCAAAGTACGCAAAAAAGTGAATCGCAGCGAAGTTGATTACAAAACACGACCGGGAATATAGGCATATCCGCTTTATCTTAATGCCTTTTAAGACTAAATGGCAATAATAAGAAAATAAAATGAAAACTGACCAGGCGCGGAGGTGCACGTTCGATCCTTCTCGCTATAGTCACCAAAAAGTCGGCAGAACACGTACGCTATAAACTTTCGGCAAACCTCTTCCTCCCCCAAAGGATCACTCGCGAGGGACGAAGAGTCAATGAGAGATGGGGACCACTGGCAACTCCCCCGCGATCAACAACATTCCAACCAGCTCGAGCAAAGCACCGGTCGCCGCTGGAACAAACCCATTCTCACGCGTGAAGTTGAGGCCGTCCGCGAGCGTGCTTGCAAGCATGTGACGCACTTTGGAAGTGGAATACGCGCGATCCTCAGACACATCGAAGCGAGCGAAGAACCTGGGCCGCCGGGTTACACTACCGTGTGCCGAACACGTTCGTGGAAACCTGCGAAACAGTTCGCTAAATCGCGAGCCTTTCATTTTTCTTTTCCTCTCAAAACCACACTATATTGGGGCTGGCGTTTCTGGAACACGAACAGGTCGTTCAATATCGAGACGGTGCACTCCCAATTCCTAACGGGTACCGATGCACCTCCGATTTCGGTTCGATCATTTCAAACAGGCTGCGGTGTAACGTTGACATTTACTACTTATGTTAACTAGATTTATTGGAGGGATATCGAGCGAAATACTGGCGGCGAAATCATCGCGCGAGAGGGTAACCATTTCATTACACATTCGCAACTCCAGAGGGGACAACGCCACCTAGCGGCGAACACGTGATTCTAGAAGCGGGGCGCTCGCGCCTGTCGTAATATCCCGTATGGAAATCTTATATCTGGGCCATATCTGGCCATATCAAACATTATATGATTATATACGGCCTATATACAGACTTATCTGGCGTATATACAGACTGATATGGCGTATATACAGACTTATCTGGCGTATATACAGACTTATCTGGCGTATATACAGACTTATCTGGCGTATATACAGCCTGATATGGCGTATATACAGACTTATCTGGCGTATACACAGCCTTATCTGGCGTATATACAGCTTTATCTGGCGGCCGGTTTTCAATATATTAAAAAGTTAAAAAAAGTTAAAAATTTACTTTGTTAGCAAAATGTGAATGACTCATTGTTCGCAAGCTAAATATTAGCACAAATAATCCCAAACTTCAGCTTTGGCAAGCTTAAGTTTGAGATTATTTGTGCTAATTTTCACGAGGATTTCAATGTAGAATTAATTATTTTGAAGTGTTAACATTACGCCGGAATAGACAATTTGCTAAATCCCCCAAGCACCTCGGCCCGTACTCGAGGAATCATGGGGACGGTGTTTCTTCAGCTGCCTAGTGATCGGAAATTTCGACCAATTCTATGGTTACACAGTTTTGAGTGTAATTCGGAGTCACCCTGAACAAGTGTCGTATTGAACCCAAGTACCTGTCATATCACTTTTAACATTTTTCGCCAATGTCAGTACTGTGCATTCTGTTCAACCTTCAACCTGGATGAGCTGCAGACATATCTCTTACATTATTATCATTCTCGTACAGCTTCAAAGACGCTGATATTAAGTTAGAAACGCTAAAAATGCTAGAAACAGCTCCGCTGAATCCGAGCTAAATCCCGGTTTTGGTTGTTGTGATTTCTCGGCTTTTAAGTAATTCCTGCTAAAACAACAATCACGAGAATGATAATATTGTAAGAGATTTCGGCGCCTCAGCCTGGTTGAAGGTTGGACAGAATGCACAGTATCATAAACGCTGCCATTGACGAGAAATTTTAAAAGTGATATGACAGGTCCTTGAGCCCTATGGGACGCTTGTTCAGGGTGACTACGAATTACACTCGAAACTGTGTAACCATGGAATTGGTCAAAACTAGCGATCACTAGGGAGCTGAAGGATCACCGTTCCTATAATTCCTCGAGTGCGGGCCGGGGCACTTGGGAGAATTGTAGACAATAAAAAGATATAAAGTGCTAATTTCAGGCTTGTGTCCTTTTGATATGCCTGGCCAGATCTGGAATTTCCTTACTTAGCCAGATCTGGGATTTCCATACCTGGCCAGGGATATCAGGCTATATCTGGCATTATGAGGCTATATCTGGCAGATATACCATATCAGGTTATATGTGGCCAATTTTTGATATGGCCATATCTGAAATCTTCAGATCTGGCCAGATATAAATTTTTTGTAAGGGATGCGGCAAAAATTTACGCGGCCTCGTGGCGAAAACGTCAAACAGGAACGGCAATTAAATGCGCACCATCGAATAATTATCGCAAATACCAGACACGACGCCTCAGTACACGACACCATACAGATACACGCACGAGCGCGAGCGCGTACAAATGCCCACACAGACACGCACACGTGGACACATACCCACACGCGCACAGACATAGGGACACAACAACATCGTCTCAAACACAGTTTGAAACGTTGGTTGAGACACTGCTGCTTTGTCCTTCGTAAGTGCGTCCCGTGTTCCCAATTGTTTTTTTTTAAATTATTATTATAAGGAGTTTGCTTGCGCGTTACCTTTATTACATAGTGGTCGCGAATACCCTCCTTAGGTACGAAATCAGCAACGTGGGGCGCAGCCTCCCACTACGTGGTCGCTCGACAAGTATATACGTCCCCGACAAACACTCTATTTGTTGCCGGCATGCAACCGGCGCTTCCTACTCCGCCTCGACATTAAAAAAGGAAGACGGGGCAAGAACACGGACGGAGAAACAAGCCAAGAGGCAGCAGCAAGAAACGAGGCGCCGTCTCCCGCTACAGCGCGCACCCGTTGAGACCCCGGGCCTGTCACCGGAGCGAGGCACAAGGGCCCGGGCTCTTGGATGCGTCCGTCTCACGTTGGCGCGCACGCGGCGGGAGGGAAGGACGGATGCGACGTCGTTTTTTTGCCTCCCCATAGCTACGGCAAAAAGAAACGCGGCCCAGCGCCTTCAAAGCAAGGCGCCGGCCGAGCTCGCTTTTTTGCGCGCAGCGTTTACGCGCGGCGTCGTGAGGTTTGAGGCACGAGCTGGTAATCTCAGGGATGCCGCCCTGGGTACCACAGAGTGCGGAGGTAGGCAGCTCCCCGATTTAGGCGCCACGACTCCCGAGATGCTGCAGCCGAGAGTCGCGGCTTGCGCATCCACGCGCAGCGCCGTTTCTCTTCGTCCCGACGCGCGTCTCGCGAGGTGACGGGAGGCACCCGAGGAACGGGAAGCAAGCGGAGTTGTCACGTGACCAACAAAACAAAAGAGTGAGTCCAATGTTTCCAGTTAGGCATATGAAGACTTCCCTTACAAAAAATTTATATCTGGCCAGATCTGAAGATTTCAGATATGGCCATATCAAAAATTGGCCACATATAACCTGATATAGTATATCTGCCAGATATAACCTCATAATGCCAGATATAGCCTGATATCCCTGGCCAAGTATGGAAATCCCAGATCTGGCTAAGTAAGGAAATTCCAGATCTGGCCAGGCATATCAAAAGGACACAAGCCTGAAATTAGCACTTTATATATTTTTATTGTCTACAATTCTCCCAAGTGCCCCGGCCCGCACTCGAGGAATTATAGGAACGGTGATCCTTCAGCTCCCTAGTGATCGCTGGTTTTGACCAATTCCGTGGTTACACAGTTTCGAGTGTAATTCGTAGTCACCCTAAACAAGCGTCCCATAGGGCTCAAGGACCTGTCATATCACTTTTAAAATTTCTCGTCAATGACAGCGTTTATGATACTGTGCATTCTGTTCAACCTTCAACCAGGCTGAGGCGCCGAAATCTCTTACAATATTATCATTCTCGTGATTGTTGTTTTAGCAGGAATTACTTAAAAGCCGAGAAATCACAACCACCAAAACCGGGATTTAGCTCGGATTCAGCGGAGCTGTTTCTAGCATTTTGAGCGTTTCTAACTTAATATCAGCGTCTTTGAAGCTGTACGAGAATGATAATAATGTAAGAGATATGTCTGCAGCTCATCCGGGTTGAAGGTTGAACAGAATGCACAGTACTGACATTGGCCAAAAATGTTAAAAGTGATATGACAGGTACTTGGGTTCAATACGACACTTGTTCAGGGTGACTCCGAATTACACTCAAAACTGTGTAACCATAGAATTGGTCGAAATTTCCGATCACTAGGCAGCTGAAGAAACACCGTCCCCCTGATTCCTCGAGTACGGGCCGAGGTGCTTGGGGGATTTAGCAAATTGTCTATTCCGGCGTAATGTTAACACTTCAAAATAATTAATTCTACATTGAAATCCTCGTGAAAATTAGCACAAATAATCTCAAACTTAAGCTTGCCAAAGCTGAAGTTTGGGATTATTTGTGCTAATATTTAGCATGCGAACAATGAGTCATTCACATTTTGCTAACAAAGTAAATTTTTAACTTTTTTTAACTTTTTAATATATTGAAAACCGGCCGCCAGATAAAGCTGTATATACGCCAGATAAGGCTGTGTATACGCCAGATAAGTCTGTATATACGCCATATCAGGCTGTATATACGCCAGATACGTCTGTATATACGCCAGATAAGTCTGTATATACGCCAGATAAGTCTGTATATACGCCATATCAGTCTGTATATACGCCAGATAAGTCTGTATATATGCCGTATATAATCATATAATGTTTGATATGGCCAGATATGGCCCAGATATAAGATTTCCATACGGGTTTACTAAAGACCGTTCAAAAACCTCATTCCTTTATAGACGTGCAAAAAAAAAATCTTTGATTGCGGTTTTTGAGACGTATTGGATGGCGGTGAGTGATTATGAGTAGTGATGGGCCGAACTTTTGCCGAACCTAAAGTTCGGCGCCGAATCTTGGGATTCGGCACAGCCGAACTTTTGCCGAATTTTCCGAGAGATTCGGCAAAGATTCGGCAAAAATACATTGTTACCAGACTTAACGTTGAAATTTAGTTTTTTCTGGCGAAAAAAGGTTTTATGTTGTTTTTTCTTAGCTTAAATGCAACATGTAATGCATATTGACACAGTTATTACTAAGTAAAGTGATATTCTACAAGATAATTGTATCGGTGTCGTTTTTGTGTGTTTACTGGCAATTTTAGAGTGACTTCTAGCAGAAGTGGCGTGACAATGAGGTTGGGTAGTAGCGGTGGCAGTCACGAATCACGCTACGAGAGTTTCGGTTTTGAGGCATCATCAGCGCAAGCCTGCATGTGTGTACCGTTCTGTGCGCGAAAACGAATGCAACGGTTGCTGAGCCTTCACCAGAAAAGATAATAATATTATTGTAAATATGCATGTTTTTCGATTTGAGTCACTTGACGTCAGCTTTGCATGAAAGTGTGCGTCCCATATTAGCAACGGTTCGTTTTTAACCTTTAAAATGGCAGTTTCTGGTGTTAGCAGGTGTTAGGACACACACGAACGTTTAGGAAGATATGATGTGCAACGTCGAGCATTATAGTTCTGTGTTTAGTTTTATGCAGATACAGAAAAATCGCGAAATAACGCTAGTTGAAAAAGCAATCTATCATTCAATCAATCTTTATTTGTACAAAATAGTAGAACACGGGAAGCGTGCGCGGCTGGCAGAAATGTTACAAGCCCGTACGCTGAGGCGCCTGCCAGCCAACTTTCCGTGAGTTAATGAATAGACGCAAAACACAACACACAACAGTTTGACGCTTTAGACGCGGACGAACAGCGCTGCGCACTCTGCGCTGCGCTGCGCTGCGCAGACGCAGCGGCACACACTACTTCTGAGCCGAAAACAGAATTGTTACAATTGCGAGGAGTGCTTTGTCAGCGGTGGCCGGGTGCTGACGTTCCGTTACTTAATAATGCGACGTTGATTTGAGAAGAAAATGAAATAACGTTTATTATGCTGGGGTTAACTTCTGATTACATGGTGAGGTCCTTTTGCGTGCCGTTCGTGGCGTGCCTCCGATCGTTCTGTTCGGAGCGGTTTCTTGTTCCCAGGCAGGCGCTATGGGCAAAGTTCAGTTCTCGCTCTCGCGAAGCGTAACAAGCTGAGCCTGCAACCCCGTGCGCTCGCACCGCGCGCTCGCGAAAAGTCACGCATTGAGGATCCATTACAGATCCCGCCGAGGCAAGACAAACAAGTAGAAAAACGAGCTGGGCCAAGCTAACAGCTTTAAAGTAATTGTCGGCCAAGGTTTCAACTACCTCGTTGCATCACTGGAAATGTCAAATTAAAATCACGCCATCCAGAATGTACCGCATCATTTGTTACTTGCGCAGTAGACTGCGTAAATTACTGGTCGATTTTCTATTCTTGAGGCAGAAAATATGAAAGAGAACCACACTCGCTCACAAACGCAGTTACCGTGTTGCCTACTCACTCCACACCTCGCCGTAACCACTGATTGTACACAACGAGCTTGAGTTGGTTGTACCACGCTGCACCACCGTGCACTGCACGATAGTAACCGACCCTACTATCATAGCAACCGCACGACTGCACGGCGTCCATTTGCAATCCGCGGCCCCGTTGGCCCCGTCGCGTTCTCGCGCGTGCGCAGACATTTGCCGAATTTTTGCCGAATCTTTGCCGAACTTTCCTTCAAAAGTTCGGCATTTGCCGAACTTTGCCGAATCAGAAGTTCGGCAGATTCGGTCCATCACTAATTATGAGCAATACAGCGAGATACTCTGTGACGTCACACCGCCGGGGAACGCGAGGGTTCATATGGAATGCACACCTTCGTACAGCACGGTTTCCATTCCGTCAAATGCTTTTGGGGAATTAAACGCACTGGCGATCGTCATATAAGGACCTTGAGATAACGTCGATCCAGCGGTAACGCGCTTCACGCTTCAGGATTTGGGCGGACGGTGTACTAACAACAATCCCAATCTAGTAACTGATCAATTTTTTTATTGTGTCGTTAGACGTTTTGATGTCAGGTGTAGAGATTGCTAAATTCGTCTGAGGTGGTCTCAATGATCAAAACAGCTAAACTGGACGTGTACAAACGCTGACATCCCTCCCCACCTCGTCGGTGTGCTGAGCTGACGAGGTAACTGCGCCTGCTATCCACGTCACGCACACCCCTCAGTGGATTTCTCATCTGCGTGATTACCGCTTTATGGTTTTATGGTTGGAATTATACAGCAAAGGATCTGCCGCTAAATACCTATTCGCTGTTTCTCGCGTGAGTTTGAAACGTCGTGGCGCCAGTGTGCAAATAGCCCCTGACCACTTCCGCTTCTGAACTAGACGGCGGGTTTGGCAGTATCTTGCGAAATCAAATACGCGTATATCTTCTAAAAAGGGACACTTATAGCACTGCCAGAGTTAATTCACTTGATGATAAAATAATGGTGGGTAAAAAATATGTTAACCAGAACTGTGTCGGGGCTACCCAATAAATGGTGTCACTGATTTTGTTTCCAAACAAAATTATTCAACTATTTTACTCAACTTCAGGTGTCCCCAGGGTCTATTCTGGGCCTCTTCTGTTTCTGATGTTTGTATATGATATAGCCTCATGTGTAAAAAAGCTGGAGCTCCTACTGTTTATGGATGATATTAAGATTTTTATGCACCGCGTTGCTACTCCTCTTGATTTCAATGCCCTTCAGCACAAAGTGAATTACATAGTGCAGGCACGTAGCCAGGGGGGGGGGGGGGGACATAGCCCCCCCCCCCGAAATCTTCCATTTTGCTGGGGCCTCCTCTCCCTCTCCCCCTCATACAGCATTTTGTCATAAGCGCCTCCCCCCCCCCCCAAAAAAAAAAAATCCTGGATACGTGCCTGACATACTGCAATGGTCTTTGGCGAATAACTTGCTCCTAAACGCTACCAAAACTAAGGTTCTTTCTTTGAGCAGACGACACACTGTTATGCCTTTTACTTTGGGAGGAACTCCAATCGAACGCGTGACTGTGATGAAAGATCTCGGTGGTGTGCCTTGATAGCGCGTTGTCATTCAATGCTCATGTTTCTTTTATTGTTGGCCGTGCGATGAAAAGTCTTGGTATTATATCTCGTACAACTAAAAAGTTCAGACGCCCTGCTTGTATGATACGTTTATTTTGTGCTTTAGTTCGTTCACGGCTTGAATTTGCCTCTGTTGTTCGGAATTCTCTAACAGGTACACAGTCTTCAAGCATTGAATCAGTGCAAAAAAAGTGAAAGCCGTTTACAACTCCCTGTAACGCCAAATTAGAGCGCAGCTCTTGAGGAGGAGGAGGGAAGAGAACTGAGGAGGGGGGGGGGGGTCGGAAACGGGCGCCTAAAAGCTGCGCTCTAAAAAGGAATGATACGCAATTTATATTATAGAAACTTTCAGCGTCGCTTCTACTGTGATGTGTCAAATAAAAGATTCAAGCGTGATATGATTTTTTTGCACGGGGTGGTAAATGGTTGGACTGATGCCAACCTACTTCTGAATTCTGTCGATTTCCATGTTCCTTGTCGCGATACCAGAAATGTTACTGTCTTTTACATTCAATTCATGTCTAAACTCTCACCACTGTCCCGTAGGCAAATTTCATATAAAAGAATCGCATCCTCTAGCTTGGACATATTCACAGATCTCCCAGTTTTTCGCCGGAACTTGGCGAGTCTAGTTGAAAGTTGAAACTCTATTACATTTTGTGTGAAGTGTGCGACCTATTTGTAGTCATGCTAATCTGTACATTTGAAGCTGTGCGTGTGTTGTGTTTCTTCTTTTTATCTTGTGTGCGCCAATGTGAAGACCCGCGTGGTTGTTTTTGGGCACATTAAACAAACAAATTATTATTATTATTAAAAAAGGGCGAGCAGAAAAGAAAAAAAAGTCACTATACAATACATCCATTTAGAGAGCACAATTTTTCTCACGTCACCGAAAGGGAGGAAGCGATGTCCGGAACGTGACCGTGTGCGTTTGTGTTTCTTACGTGGAATGTGTAAACGTTTAGAGAAAGCGTTATATAAAAAAGAATCCCTAGAAGGGTGTAACGGGAAAGTGTAACCATCAAATTCAACGGACTTACATCCTGCTACATGTAGCGGAAAGCACTTCCCACTATATTCAGCGGAATAATGTGATTGTTGTGTAATCCGTATACACCAATTCAGGTTTCCCGCTTCCTTTAGCGGACATCTGAATTGCCGAACTAAACTTAGCGGAGTTCAGCGGGACTCACGAGCTCAGAAAAGCAAAGCTCCTAAATAACCACCATCGCAGCTCAAAAACAAGTGCACGCTCGAGATCGTATCCGTGATTAGGCCTAGTTAATTCGCGACTACCGTTTCTTTGTGCGTGACACTGTGTGTATGTGTGTGACACTGTGTGTGCGTAAAAAAAGACGCAATTTTTTTTTCGGGTTTTACGTTGTAATTTTTGAAGACTGACACCAAGAGCTTTCCTATAGTCTCCCGAAAGCCCCTACGGCCGATAGCAGAGCAGGCAGAGTGCGTTGAACCGGGCCGTCCGCGGATCCAGCAGCGGTGCTCTCGTTCGGCGCGCCCAACAGACGCCCCCACAGACAGAAGACGGCTCCTGTTCGAAGAGCCGAAGGGAAGGCCGAGAAGGAGGACCACAGCACCGGCGCTCTCTCGGGGCGCCCGGCGGACCGCGCCCGCGCTTCCGGTGCCCGCCTTCCAAATTTGGAAAGAGCAGCAGGCGGCAGAGGAGGGCGACCGCGTGCCGCTTAATTAGCCGTGCGCGAGCCCAACACGTGCCCCGCGGAGAAGACATCCCCGCTCGGCGAGGGAAGACTCCGGTCAGATCTCACGCACGCCGCCGCGGATCGCGAGCGGGCCCTTCGCTTCCCGATGCCGGCGGCCCGCTTCGACCGTTTCTTTCTGCCTCCGACAACCGTGGCTGTTGAACGAAAAGCGACTTGGAAAAGCGACTTGGCACATCTCGGACTGTCCCCTTTTGCGGCGTCGCTTGTAGTCCACATGTCGAGACTCCAAAGAGACAAACTACCCATCGAGTGTGAACGTCCAACAATGATACGCGTGTCGAAATGCTCACAAGAGGTCAAAATGACCACCCAATTCAGAACGTCCAACGCGACAAAATGTATGTCGAGACAATTGGACATATTGTCTCATTGGACATTCTGACGTGCAATCCGGCGTGAGGGCCGAATTCTTCGTGTGTGTCCGGCACAAGCGTGTTCAATGCTCTTGAACGGACAATCCCTAGGGCCATGGACAGCAGTGTCTCGTCGTGTTTGTGTATTCTCTTTGTCTGCGTTCTTCGAGCTGTGTCCCCAACATGTGTGCCGTCTTGTCCATTATTTTATTCCTCCATGTCCAAGACCTCCCTTTGAAGTGAGCAATCGAGACACTTGCTCTTCACAAGAGGGCCATGAGCGAAGAGGGTGAATAATTCTCGGGTCGTCCTCAGTGGCCTCCTCAATCGCGGCCCTGACTGCGACTGCAGGAAGGCATCGGCGCTTCTAGGGCAACTATACTCGCGGTTTCTCCTTTTTCCAAAGGAACGAGTACACGCGGTCCCAACTTGGTCTTATTTAAATAGGCTTATCCAATCCAGATCGAGCAGGATACGCTCGCCAGACCATCGACTCAGTGCTCTACGGTTATCTTTAACAATATAACAAAAAATATATGTACCACAAAAAAAAACACTAGTTGCGAGTAGTGGTTGTATGGACTGTATAGACGAACTCGTATAATCCTATCTTCATATTTCAAAGAAACTTAGGTTGGCACCTTTACGTCTACGCGTCTCCGTGCTTAGCTGATTCTGTCGACTGGTGCATAGTGTTGACTCGCACGAGTCCATCCCGCCAATCACTGCTGTCGGCATGTCCCTCCCAGAAGACCGAGCCGTTAACTATTTAGCTACCTCCCGTACAATTCCTAGAGATCGAACGTTGACGTACCTTAGAACAAAATAAATTACGCGAATTATATCCGTATATTACCTACACAATGACCAAGAAATAAAAAGGGAGAGCTGGGGCTACGACCATCAGCGCAGTGAGCGGCACACCGAAAGAATAGGAAGTGAACCCCCCCCCACATGCAAGGCACACATACAGCGGTAGTCGTCATGTCAAACGTCAGAGGAAATTGTAATGCCTAAACAAACTGAAATAAACCAAAGTATGCCAAAGTATGGCCTGTCGGCTGAAATGACACCCGGATGCGTGGGTCATCCACTACCGCTCAACAACAACTACAAAAAAAGGATTTGTTTGTCAGGGCTCACATCTGATCTGTCAATCAATAGCCGTGACTCAGGACTTAGCCTACGACTAAACACGAGGCAGGCGCCAGCAGTTGCAGGTTTTTAACCATGTTCACCATCGCGCAAAACGGTATCGCTGTACCTTACCTTAACGAGATGCCGCGACGCTTCCCGCAGCGTCGGAAACGCGTTAACAACGCACATGCCTGTAGGCTCGGTCCCTCGTTGCCAGACTGTCGGCATCTTCAAACGATGCCCGTCGTTGATAGACTGTCGGCATCTTCAAAAGACTGTCCTTTCCCCAGTATAAACGGTAGTGCCTTCATATCATAAAATAAATGTAAAAAATAAATTAAAAAATACGGCCCCGTACGCATCGTGATTTGCACAAGAGTGGCGTGACGGTCACGCGGCTCGAACCTTCACTCCCGAACAGAAAACCTCGACAAAAGCGTCCCGCGCGTCCGCTGCGTGTCGCAAGCGGCTGCTTGGGAAGGTTCCGAAGCAAAGAGCACGCAACAACACCCGTTTACCTGTCTGTCAGCTGACAGTGCGGTGGGAACTACTGGCTCGCCGGACCAATGAACCGCCTTCTTCTCATCTCCGCGCGTGGGCACACACGATACTATGATTATGGTGCCTATAAAACGCGCCTTCAGCTGGTGCGTTTAGCCTCCTATTCCTCCCGCGGCCACAGGGGCAACAAATGGCACCGCGGAATCCAGCGTGTCATGTTGTCGGACATCGCGATGCTGGCCGTCATGGGGCTAGAAGTCCCGGTAAGAAGTACCTACGAGCGACGCGAAGTCGCAAGTGTCAAACTCGCTGCCGAGAAGTGACGTGTCAGCGGAGATGTCACGAACAGGCGTCGTGTCAACATCCACCACCGCTACTGTGACACCGCCAGGATCGCGGCCGGCAACCACGTGACACTACCATGACGTCATCAGGCGGAAATCCAGGGCCAGTTTTAGACCGCGGCAAACGTGCACCAGTCGGGGACGCGTTCCAGACACCATATACGTGACCACGTGGCAAAAGGCAGGCGTACCTCTCGTCCAACGAGAACGGTGCTTCCACCGCACTGTCAGCTTAGGGGTGAGCGGAGCATGGTACAAAGAACGATCCGGGCCCTCTGGAAGGGGCGCTGGCGGCGGAGCACGGTCAGAGCACGGTCAATCCGGCCTTAACAATAGCCGCCAGTAAAAGGCAGCCGTCAGCCGCTCGTGGCAGCCGCCGCGGGAGTGATGCAGCAGTCAAGCCCGCATCAAAGGACCGTCTCGGAGGCTGCACGCGCCGTGGGGAGAGACGGCCGCATTGTGCGCCCGCGTCCGACTCAGTGAAGAAGAAAGGGAACGCACTTTATTATTTCAGTGAAGAGGAGTCACGCGTGCCAGCCATCGCAGGTCGAAACCAGCTGCCCCGCGAGAAAGAGAGTGGGCAAGGGGAGAGAATAAATTAAATTGACCCAGCGGACAAGAAGAGGAACACAGGGGGCCACAACTGGAAATCACGAAGAGCTAAGAATGGCGTATACCACAAGACAAAATACACCAAGGAAAACAAAAGACGAGCAAACTAGCATACTCTGAGCAGAGCGTCAGGGGTGAATCACGCGATCCGTCATGAACCCGCGGCGAAAAGATATCTTGTAAACAAAAGTGTAAACAAGTCAACAGAAACAACCGAAAAAACACCTGAAAAACTGAGTTTTGTAGGATTTTATCGAATGTCGCTGTTGAACAGAACAGGCAGCTATCACATAGGCTATAGTCGCACGTCTTCGCGAGACAAACCAATTTCCAAATGACACTGCCCTGTGCAATACATTTCTTATAAACCGTACGAGGCTGTTTCGTCATTTTCCATACAACGCAGGCTCGAATAACAGCGTCCCCATTCTTACATCTCTATTGGCGTCCGAACAAAATACTCTCCCCCAAAAAACTGGTCCTTTTCATGTTCGGCAAACTCGTGTTATGCGCATTGTTGCACGTGAAAACACCGCGCTGAATCACCTCAACAGCTCTGCGTATAGCATGCGGGAAGAATATTGAAGTCGAGCGCGAGGCGACTTCTCAAGAAAACACACTAATCAATACAACTCGCGAGCTGAATAATCGTCGGCGCAGCCCTGGTGCTGCGTGTAGCTGCCGCAGAACTCTCCAGCATATGAGTTTTGATCACTCATAAAAATACTGAAATACAACGATTCCGTCCAAGAAAGCCGAAGAGTGCTGGCCCGTCAGCCGTGCCCGTGCAGACGCGGACAAAGACGACCATACGAGAAAAAGCTGATCCTGGAAGCTACAGCGGCGACAGCATCTCGGTGCCCTGCTGCAGTGGCACCGCGCACAACGGCACAACGCGACGTTGATGAATGGAGTCGGGCAGAGGAGAGGGAGACGACGCGAGCAAAAGCAGCGAGAGCAACTACCCCCCCCCCCCCCCCCCCCGCCGCCGACTGCCCCTCGACGAGGAGACAAGCCGACGCCGCGGACGGACTTTCTTTCCCCGTGCCTGGTGCTTCAGAGATAAGCTGCGCTGGTCGCCAAGCAAAACGCCAGATGCCGGCAAGAAAAGCGCACCACGAAAACGGCTAACACACAGGTCGAAGGTAAGCTCGAAGATGGGCGAGGGAGTACAAAGTCGCATACAAATAAAAATAAAAATAAAAAGTAGTTTTTACGCAGGCAAGCGCTGGTTGGATGCTAAGTGCAGACATGGAAAGTGAAGCGCCACGACGTGACAGAAGTAAAATCAACTCGAATAGCGCGAAACGTTTTCGGGGGCTGTCCACTTGTACGGTCGACCCAAAGTAAGCATATTTTCGGGATATCCAAGTTTTTCTCCTTCCCGATTCTCTTTATATTCAAACTTGAAGGCGATGCGAAAACCAGCATTCAAATTATCCCGCGCTCTCCTAGTGGGGTGACGTCACATGTTGCGTGACTTGCACGTCGAGCGGGCACTCTAAAAAATGCAGAGCATTTTGCCCGTGTCTTCTTTTCGTTTTGTTGGCGTCAGCATTCGATTCACACCATTAGACTGCTTGAAAACCCGTCGGGAACACGCTGTACTACCCCCTATTGACTCATATTACAACATGGATGGATGAATGCTAATGGCTATAACCTTTACAACGAACGGTAGCGCCACCTAGCCAATTGACGTCACATTTTCAGTGTTGCGAGTAGAACCGCTCATCTTCAGGCCAAACTTAAAACCCCAAAAACTTCGAGAAAAAACAAAATATATTGTTACTTAAAATACCTGTAAGGTATAGATATGGGGCAATGTATAGGGATAGTACAGCTTCTTTCCCGACGGGTTACAAGTTTTATGGTGTGAAATAAATTCTGGTTTAACTCACGCACAAAAAAAAACATACGCATAATATTGTTTTTTTTTATTGGTTGCTTGATTTGCAAGTTATACAACGCGTGACGTCGCTCTGCGTCGCTCCAATGGGGAGCGGGAAAAAATTTGAATGTTTGTTTTGGCATTACCTACATTGGCCGTCTTCTTAATGGTTATTTTGAATTTAGAGATAATATACAAAGTGTTTATTTTACAACATAACAATTTTTTTTAGGAGTCAGGAAAGTTACTTTGATGCTGGTTGTGGAGGTGAACGCCCCCCCCCTCCCCCACCCCCCACCCCCCCAAAAAAATGGGGGGGGGGGCATAGTATAGGGCTAATCGTAACGATCTGTTGGCCACTTACGTAAAATAGGCTAATTAGCGTTTTAATTGTTGACCCTAAACAGATGGCTCTAATCAGGAACTTGCTGAGCGTCATCGAGAACAACTAAATCAGTCAATATTAGGAAGACTCGGAGCACGTGGGATGCACGGTAGAGCGTGAAAGTTGCCACTCGAACAGCAGGAGCAAGGCCACCGGCGCGATAAACGTGCCCCGCGCGGTTTTTCCTCTCTAATGATCCACGTTTTATCACCCCAGTCTTGTGCCTGCAGCACGGGTGGTAACTTCAGCGGACTATGCAGCGCTTCTCACGCGCTCAGTGAAAACCAAAAGAAATGACTGATTTAGTGGGTTTCGATGACGCTCAGCAAGTTTCAATAGACCGATCTCACCAGCCAGTTTGACTATACGCCACCGCTGCCGCAATGCATCGAGGGAACTTTAGTCTTTCTGCACGTGCGGCAACCTCGCTGGAGCTCTGCGCGAGTGGAGAACAAGACAGCACGAGCCTCCTCGTGCACTGCTGTTTGCCTCCTGTGAACTAAAGTTATGGTAGCGCCACGCATGCGCCAAACGATTAATGAGATCGGTCTATTAGAACCACGTGTCTAGTTTCACTATTTAAAAACAGTAGATTAACAAATTTTTGTTAATTATTCGACTTATCCTGGCGATTTGCCCCATATTTGATATTCCACTGGCCGTATAACTCACCCGCACAAACCGGATTAGTGTAGCATTAGCGACTTTTTTTAATTTCTTTTTTTACGAATTTGCAAAGCTTGAAAATAAACACACTGTTTAGAATGCCAGAAAGAGTGGAGCCTGCGTATTCCGAAAATGTGTTCAGCTTTGCCTGGCCAGTTACGGAAGCAGCATTTGGCCTTTCGTAGCTGGTTCCGTAGCATTTAAAACATTGGTTCGGAGTAGGCGCCAACATCTGTTAGCACGTCACTTGAAAATGAAAAAAAGTGATTGCATCGATAAATGAGTTCATCTTTGATAATGACTGAGGGTATCTCTCAAGTACTCGAGCATATTACTTATTACATTTTGTAATAAGGATAGATAGGGCGCCAAAGATACACAGAGCGTTCTTTTTTAGAAATAAGGCTCTAGTCAAAGAGGGTTCCACTTACAATGGGTACTACAAATTTATGAAATATGAATCATAGCGCACCACTTCAGTTCGGATAAAGCTTCTATCCCCCCCCCCCCCGCACCTTTACAGTGGGTAGTTTATTCAGCCTTTACATATAAGTTCCGTAAAACGACTGCCAAAACCAGCTCGTCTATGAACAAAACTGCGTCCCCTAAGTTTTGTGAACCTACTGCCAAAACAACCACCCCCAGACGTTATGAAAACCTACACTTGCGCGAGTGGCACTGCTCCTTAGCGGCTTTGGAACCTGAGTGAAGTCAAAGTTCTCTGTTCTTTCGCTCGACAGCTGCACCGGAACAACCTTGACTACCATTTATTCAAATAAAGGCCTGCACCTTTTATTTTTTTTCTCGGCGCAGATTTTTAAAATTCAAAAATTTACCTGTTACCAAGATTTAAAAAAAATGTAGACTTGGATTAGTATTGAGCATAATTGCTGAGCCTATCGTGCTAACCCAGGCGCTCACCTATGTCAGCCGCTGCACCTGGCACTCCGGTGCAAAGCGGTGAAGCTCGACACGCGTGCGCTGGTGTGACGCGGCACGAAGGCATGCGGCAGACACGATAATTAGGCGATCCCATCAGGAGTCCAAGACCCTGGTTCTGTCTTATCACAGTAGCCGCCGTACTACAATTTAGCGATGTTTTCTCGCGACTTTTAGCTCCTCACGTCGCCGACATCGTCTGGAAATGTAGACGATGTCGGCGATCAGCCCGCCAGCGCATCGACCAACCAGCGCCCCCGGTGGACGAGCAATCTCAATACTTCGTTTCCCCTTAATTTCAAGCGCAGCCGCAGCTACGAGCCATTGGGACTTAGGAGCGTCCAAGCGCGACATCATGGCATTGGCCCATCTTCCTGCGCGTGGTCTTTCATCGACGAAACGAATCAAATGCAGCGAATGTCCCGTGACTTGCACTTTTAGCGTGTGTTTGTAGTTGTACGTGTTCGAAGTTTCGACTGTATTCTGACCTAGGATGGAACAAACTATACGGTGAGTAGAAACTGTGAAATACAAATTTGTACCATTTTCCTTTCTTTCTACTTCTCTATATTAGATTCTATCAAGCTATATATATATATATATATATATATATATATATATATATGTTGCTGTTTTCACCAAGGTTTTTTTCTTCCAGTTATATACCCACGCCTTCGGCCTCCGCCACCATGCCCGTTGTATCCAGACCGGCCCCCGGCGCACCCAAGATGGAGCAACTAACCCGGATGTACCCCAAGCACCTGCCAGTCTTCCTGACGAAGGCCGGACTCCGGCCGAAACGTCGAAGAATAAATCGTCCGTTGTTGCTGTTTTCACCAAGGGTTTTTTTTTCTTCCGTATATATATATATATATATAGTATATATATTTGCCCATTTTGGCACAGGTGTGGCGCGATTCTCATCACAAATGGCACTTACTTTAACGCAAGACGTAGTAGACTTTCGTTCATGACGCAATTTTACTTAGTACTTCCATCACTGCGAAGCTAAACAAAAAACCGCCGGAGCTCTCCTTTAACAGAGTCGCCCGGGGACAACAGCCCTCAATTAAAGGGACCGTGAAATTCTTTTGGATTGGCATAATTAAGGGCTGGGATTTTACTAAGTGCATATTGCTTTGTGGGTCAAAAGAAGAGAAGCGCACGAGGAGAGCCGAAAGCCTGCTTTCAGATACGACATGAGACATGGTATGGCAACCTCTGGGAGCCCGTTACATGTGACTGCCATGTAACGGGCCTGCAGACACCGTCAAGCTGCTTTTAGAAGCTCGTTAAAAATAATGAGATCAAAAATAAACACAAACAATTTCTTACCTCCTTTTTCTAAACAAAAAAAAATCTCGCTTTTTTAGTTTGATTGCGACCGAGATCAGTCCATGCTCAGTATGTCGCCACGTTCCTTATACAAAGTTTTTAGGTCCACTTCGTTGTGGATTTCTACATTAACGCCCCGCAAGCTTACCACCACAACCAAAAAAGAAAAAAGAGACAGATACAAGTTCCGCCAACAAAAAAAGACAAATTAGTAATTGTGTTGTGTGCATGCTTAGCCAGAGTCAAGTTAGTCAGCCCCAGTAGAATGTTTCCGTTGTAGATGAGAAATTTCGTCAGTGCGGGAACCCCTGCTAGCCTGTGGGGTCTTTAACGGGCATACAAGAAACCACAAGCAACCAACAGAGACAAGGCGATTTTTTTTCTCTTCCCGACTACAGTAGGGACACCGAAGGCAGCGAGCGCCCCGCCCCGCGTCCATCCGTCAGCGGCGCTGGGTTGACGTCGCGAAGCTCGTTATCCGAGCGAATTCCCGTGCCGAGAGCGACGCACATGTGCGGCGAAGCGAGCCCCGCAGGAGGAAAACCGGCACGCTGCTGCTCGTCCATTATGCAGCCGCGGCTTCTTCCCGCGAGTCCCGACGGCTGCGAGGCAGGACCGCCATCGGCGTTAGGCTCCCCGACGGAATTCCCGACGACGCCCCGGGAAAAGGCAGCCAACACCGCCACCTTGCTGATTCTGTGTACCCACCCCATCGGAGTCCTAACTGGAAGTAAATAGACTACACGCGACACATCGGCCAAACAAATATCGTTAGCGAAAAAAAAAAAATTCTATTTACACATTAAATTTGAAGATAAATTGGGTGAGTCGGATCGTGCAATTAATCGCGAACAATGTTTGGGTGTGCGGTATATGGTTCTTTGTTTTGTAGAGATAGAACAGAAATAAAAGCTTCGTCAGACACCGATCTTTTGCATCATCACACGCACGCAGGCATTCCCACGCAGACCGAGAGTCCGAGACCGGTGCACGAAAGAAAGAGAAGTCGCGCTCGAGCTTTATCGGGCAATGCAGTCGATGCTGCACTGCCTGAGAAAGTTGTTCCTCAATAGTCAAGATAGGCAGCAGAGCTCGTACGCTCTTGCACCCGAAGTGCCGACCAAAGCTATTCACGTGCACCCCTTTGATCTTCCAAAGTGCCAGAGAAAGTTGTCCCCAAGAGTAACACACTCGGCCACCAGAATCCCCGTAACAAATTCGCCAAAAATGAGCGGAATGCAAGACGTTCATCACGTGAAAACCAAGACAGGCGCTGCAGAGTATTAATGCGAATAGCATTCTTTGGATACTTCACGCACTTTTCGTCTATGTATCTATCTATCTATCTATCTATCTATCTGGCTATCTAACCTCTTACGCCGCGGGTCGATAAATAAATAAAAAAGACCGGCGCCGGCGCGATTCGAACCGTTGACCCTTTGATCAGCAGGCAGACGCGCTAACCACAGAGCTATGAAGGCAGTCATTCAAGGCACTCTAAACACCTGTTTATATCTTTACCATCGCGCGTTCCATGCACGAGGGCTCATTCCGCTCTCGTGAGGCTTAGCACTGCCCCTAGCTCACCCTCTCCCGCGCTCGGGAGAGGGTGATGTAGCGGCCGTGCTCACCCTCACGAGAGCGGAATGAGCCCTCGTGCATGGAACGCGCGCGCACCGGTAGCTGTGACAGCGCTGTAAGGCGCGTCTTATGGTAAAGATATAAACAACCGTTTAGAGTACCGTTGGTTGAGACTAGCTGAGACGCCAGAAAGTCTGGTCGGTACCATTTTGAGTGTTTGTGCGTATGGCGCGTGCTTTGCTCGCCTTCCTAAGTGACACAAACGCACGTGCTGGGCTGCGGAGATCGTGCGCAGGGCTGTGAAAGTGTCAACAAATTTAGAATCGCCTCAAGAGTGGGCTGGCGTATCTAGAGTGTGCCGGCCACCTGACGAACGCGCATAACTCCGCACCGTTTGATGCTATTCGCATTAACGTAGATAATCATTCCCAAAGGATGGGTTCTGCTGTTTTTTTTATCTGGGGCCGACTTGCTAGAACAGCGTCTCAGCCGAGACGAGAGGAAAGAAAGCACTGCCAAAGCCAGCGCGCGAGCTGAGCGGGACTCAAACTGTGTCTCAAGACGCTCGCGCGCCCACGCCTTTTACCTCCCCTCAGTATTAGAGCCACTAAATAAAGCTACGCTTTCAGAGTAACGAAACTCCCAAACTACGCGTCTGAAGCGCGTCAGGCGCCGCCATCTTGGGTCCGCGGCGCAGGTGGAGGGGTGCCTGTAGCTAAGCCAAGCCGAGCTGTAGCCGTCGCCTGCACCAGCTGCCGTAGACGCAGCTGTGGCAGCGAATCAAGGTCGTGTTGTTCGTATCTCGACATAAGGAGGAAAAAGTGCGTGCTGAGCGACGGACTTCGGCGTGCGCGCGCAGTAAACACTATGCCGAGCTCTCCGCATTCTTGGATAGTTCCACGTGCCGCCGCTTCATAGGCTACCGGCTACCGGTGAATTTCGGCTCGAAGGGGCACGAGAGTGTCTCGCGCTGCGCGTGCTCATGCAGGACGCACTTGTACGCGTGGTGCCATTGTGCGCCGCACGATGGCACCAGGCGCAGGGTACCGGTGACATCGGCGTCATGAACAAGTGGCATGCTATCGATGTTCTGTTCGGCACACCTCCCCTTACATCCACCATAACAGCAGCAGGCAGCGGATCGCTGGACCGAAGATGGTGGCGTTGAAAAACGCGATGATGATGATAGTGACTCACGTGACTGATGCTGTCCAATGATGCCGCAGCGAACCAGAATACTGGTGAATAGAGCGACTGTATTGTCGGCAAAGTGCCAAAGAAAAGGAATGCGGTACTCTGAAAGCGTAGCTTTTTTAGTGACTCTACTCAGTATATACGTAGGTTGCACTGACGTAACAAATACTTTACTAGCGAGAATACATTCCACTCCTCTCAAATACAATGGCCTCGGCGCGGACAGGTTCTCTGGGCTTGGCGAGAGCCATCTATCGTCGGGGAGGTCTCGGCGGTAAATGATAATGATGACGATGGTTGCTCTACATACCAAATTTATTGGTGTGGAAATGCTCGAGACACGTGCCGCGCGCCACTTCTATACTCCGTTTCACCTGATGTTGTACCGCATGAGAAGGCTAAAAGCGCGAGCTCATAGCGTTGGGAGCTGCTCTTAACGCACGAGAGCTTGTGCCGCCGAGATGTGCCCTAGAGCAAGGAGCTCGCGCTTGTAGCCATTCCTGCATGCGGTACATCATAAGGTGAAAAGAATATAGTGGTCGCGGCTCGTGCATCGACACGCTGTGCCGCCATGATCTTCCCAAGGGTTGGGGGGATCGGTGGCCGAGTGGGTATAGACAATTGCAAGCATGGCGCCCGACTGGTGCCCCATGCGTGCAAGCACGTGCAACGTCCGTGTGAACATAGCTTTGGCAAGCTTGAAATTGCACGGGCTTTACTGCACGAGCAAAGACATGGCGGCGGCCAGTCGCCTTGCTTGCAATCGTCTTTCTCGCAAGTGTGCTACAAAAACATGATTCCATCTTTAAAAGTCCGGGAGAATTCGTTTCAGCTTCGGTCCAGACGCAGCCGATGCTAGAAGCGCGAGCATGTGGCCCAGAACAGTGCTTGCACTGCACGAGCGCGCGTGCTTGGCAGGGATGCTGAAAGCCCGGAGCTCGCGCTTGTAGTTTTGGCTGCGTCTGGACCCAAACTGAAACGAATTATTAGCGATGTGCGCGGCCAAAAGCGTCGCTGTGGTCAGCTTTCCACGATTGGCCAAATCATGGGTATATGAGCACTGTCAGATTGTCAACTTTGACGGTGTCAGTTTCAGATTGCGATGGCTCCTAGCTTCTACTGTGCTTTTAAACACGCCATCGAACTCGTCGTCGCACCCGATGGTAAGTAGCCAGAATAACAACTGGTGACGTCACGGCGAGGCGAATCCCAGTCGTGACGTCACGGAGGGAAACCATAAGAGGGCGCCACCGAAACATCTCGGCGCTAATAGCGCACACCAGCTCGGAGCACGTGGAGCGAAAGCTCGCGCTGCAGAACCCAGGATACTGGGCTCAATTCCCGCCCCTGCCCGTTTCAATTTGGATGAGCATCGTACCGGCGTGCGGTCGTGTATCACTACTGCGTGATGCACGTTAAAGACCCCAGGCTAGCGGTTGTACTGCACTGGCTAAATTGCTCATCTACAGCTGGGAGACTCGTCGCCCTTGGAGGCAGACCAAGTTCTAGGCTGTATAAACATAAACACAACCCAATTTTTTTTCCCCAAGGGTTGCACGTTGCTCGTGCCTCGTGCATCGACGCACCTTGCGCTACTTTTGAAACATGAAGGGGCTTTAGGTGGAATCGGAGACGACACCGCCGCGGCCGCTGCGAACATCCACGTGCACATGCGCGTGGGCTGGCGCGGACCTCCACTCCGTCAGGGGCGCTGTAGGCGTTCTGTCTAATGCAAATGAGCGGAGTGGAATGTATTCCTCCTAGTAAAGTATTTGGACGTAATTTGGTCCTCCTTTCTGGTGGCCGAACTTCCTCGAGCGTAGCCTTTACTGTGCATATTCTACGAGCAGTACACGAGCGTCGCGAGCGAGCGGAAACGAGTGAGCACAGCTTCATTATACTTCGTTTCACTTTATCTGCGAGCGAAGCCAAAGCTAGAAGCGCGAGACCAGCGCTTTGTGCGTTTCTCCTCAGCTTGCGCACTCGAGCAAAGCCTGAACGCACGGAGCTTCCGTGCTCGCGCTTACAGCTTTGCCTTCGCTCGCACATTAGGTGAAACGAAGTATAAGGGCAGGTTTTGGCCACCAGAAAAAAGGAAGGATATGACGCCACGTGCAACCCATGTATAGGAGGCTACGCTTTGCACTGCTTTCTTTCATCCAGCCTCAGCTGAGACGCTGTTCTTGCAAGCCGGCCCAGGGTCAGCTGATACTGTGTGAAAGAAAGCACTGCCAGTGCCAGCGCTCGCGCCCCCAGACTTGGCAGGCTTTCTTTGACACAATCTTAAAGGGGCCCTGCAACAACTTTTTGACTGGTTTTTAATTTGCACCGAACCTAAGCGCACTGAACGTAGTAACTTAATGAAACTTTTCTTTTCGCAAAATTCGCTTTATTTTAGAAGTTATAGGCAAATGAGAATTACAAAAACAAGCAAAAAGTAACCGCCTTCATGACGTCGTAGGTCCTGGCTTGAGTGGCCGTGAACTAGAGGAGGGATAGTGAGTTCATCGAGAGCTCACGGCTGCCGCACTCCGTGTCGACGGCTCGAGAGGGCGCCACTAAACCGTGTGTTGGATAGGCTGTATGAAGCTGGCGGCCAGGGCGGCTCGCATTGCATTTGCTGCGCGATTAAAGACTATTTCGGCATAACACTTCATTGGCCACAAACGACAGCAAACATGGGGTAAAGATAAGTACAGAATGGGAGCCACTTCGCGCTGCCATACCGCCAAATGGCCTTTCCACGCTCCGGGACCTTTCTCCGCTCGCCATTCGTCGGCGCCTCATCCCACTAGCCCTTTCTAGTATGCGCCGTTTTTTCCGCCGCTTGGTGGCGGGTATGTCGACGGGTCATTTCTTGTTTCCGTACTTTATAAACTGCATTTGTTTCTTTTCTGGTCTAAAATACTGAACAAAAACTACTTTCATACATAATTGAAACGCTTCGCGACACTTATATTTTGTATCTCGACTAAAAAAAAAAGCTTTTAGCGGCTCTGACCAGTAGTAAGGCCAGGACCTAAGACGTCACATTTTGCGCGCTTTCGGTACCGCGAGTCGCCCTCGTCGGTGGAGGAGGTTTCCGCGTCGTCCGGTTAAAATATGACGCGCTGATATTTAGTTACTCTCTCCGTGCCCGCTGGCTTCCCCGAACCCCAAGAGACGTGGAAACCGCAAAAAAGGTAGACGCTTAAATATGATTGCAGGGCCCCTTTAAGTTAACATGTTGTAGACCCTAGGATGGGGAACAATTAATAAAAAGAAACGGACAAAATTTTAATGTCTTCGTCTGTTTTTTTATATTGTTTCTTTTTTTTTGGGGGGGGGGGGGGTTTACAAGATGACGGTTCTTTACCAGCTCGCCTGCACTCCATCACTACTTGAGTTATGACGCCGATTCTAACAAGCCGGCCCAGACCCCACTGGGACTGTCTAAAGCAAACAAACACACAACACAACTGAAGGCGAAAACCAAGAAATGCTCGGACGAATCTCGCGCGAAACACGAGACCTCGAAAAAGACACGTCTGGCGAAGACGCTCTCAGTCAAGACTCAGGACTCGCAGGCAGGCAAGCCCAAGCAGGCCGACCTGACGCGGAACCCGCAGCCACTCCGCAAGGTCAGAGCGCAACCCGACATCCTTCCGAACGGCGAGCGAAACTGTGCCCCTTCTCCACGGGTCTCTACCAAAGACAAACCAACAGGGAACGGGAGGGCTATCCCCTGCCATTTCTATCTACCCGCATTCCTCCTCTGCTTCCCAAGCGTTCCCTGCCTTCGAGAGACCCATAGCTTTCCAGAAGATGACGGGGGCATTTTGGAAGGGGGCGGCCTCGAGTCCAGTCTGCGAGGAAAAAGATAATGACAAGGAAGGCAGACTGAGGGAGGACGGAGGAGGAAAAGCCAGCGGGACGGCCGCAGCACTCCGTTCCACCTTGCGATGGACCGCAGCGGGCGCTACCAGCTATCCAAGCCAATCGAATGCCATGTGACTGTCACGTGGCCTTTAGGAGGGGCGCGTGGCTCGTAGTCACGTGATTCGTTCGCGGAGTCGGATTGGCAGGGGTGGCTCGTGGGGTCCGCCGCGGTCTGTCGTAGAAGATGAAACGGAGAAGGCAGGACGGCGGCCGTTGCTGCATGCGATCTGGTGTGGGAAGTTTCCGAAAGAGCCGGGTCTTTACCGGGAGGGAGGACAGACGCTCTTCAAATAGATGGTGTTGCCCCAAGCCGACGGACCGGACCCCGCAAAACGCCGCCAGTTGCCTCCCCCGTCGCTCTCCTATTGGTTTTCTTTTCCTCGGTTTGTTTCAACCTCGCTGGTTCGCCCTACGCGCCTTGTTGCTGGCTCGCGTTCCCGTCGTCTCGCTTGTGTCGTTTTCCCGCTCGGCGAGGAAAACGGTCCCTTACAAAACAAAACAAAACAAAAAAAAAAATCCGCGAGAGTTTTATTGTGCGGTATCCACGACTGCAAGGCACAAAGAAAAATTTAAAAAAAAGGATCACCAAAGCGCGAGGGTGCGGAGGGATGGCGTTGGAATGGGTTGTACGAATAGTCCCAAGACAACTCTCGACATTCGATAGAGCGGCCGTACAAAATATAAAAGAATATTATCACGGTTGCAATAGTAGCTAGAAAATCTTGGTCTACACCGAACCCCTCCCAAACAACCAAATACTCCGATTAAAAAAAAAGCGATGCATAAATGATTGCGTTTACGAACTATACGTAAAATATAATTTTGATTTGGTCATTCGTACACGGCTACAGTGAATAAGCACCAACACCGCAAGGACAAATAAATGCGTGGCTTACATCGCATCAGCGGCCATTGTGGTGGCCATGCTGTCGAGGGCGTACCTGCTGCAGCACGTACATTGTCACTTCACCGAACTCCTTTCCTTGACAAAGACGAGTATAGGACTGACCACAATGAGAGTCCTTCAAAAAACTACTGATCGCGAACCTTCTGCGTAATGCCAGAGCCCTTCACCACCGCCACCACCATGGTGCGATGACGTCACGTGCAAGCCAGAAAGGAGCTACTACGAAGCTCTTTGTGACGTGCCCATCCTTCTGTATGTCGAGCTTATTATCTGAGGACACGACCAGCACCACGGAGAATAATCGAAGCCTGCGAACATCCTCCTCTTCCTCCGTGGAACGCCATCACGGTCGGACGGCGCCAACTCAGCAACTGGACCCGAGCCTGGTGACGAGCGTCCTTCGAGGCGTTCTTTGGACAAGAGGCCCAACCGAATGATGACCCAGCACTCCTGTCCAATCTCTGCCTTCGCTCGAACACACTGGGACGACGCCGAAATTCTAGGAGCACGGGCTTTGCTTATTCCTGCGATGTGATTGTCCAGACTCATTCTGGAGCAGCAAAAGCACTTCTGGAGCATAAGCACACGCTCCATTTTCACTGCTACCACTGCGAATATTATGCTAAGATGAATGTATTGGCCTGTCCAACACTATATATATATATATATATATATATATATATATATATATATATATATATATATATATATATATATATATATATATATATATATATATATATATATATTAATACTAGCCGAAGTTTTATTCGGCTATTTTGACTACAAGTTAAAGTCGTTACATCAACACAGAGCTTTTTTTTTTTTTTTTCTTATACTTAACGTTTTTGTGCACGACGTTTCGGCCTGAAGGAATGATTTCCCTTTAGCACTCCGGTGCGCTGCGGCGAAGTGAGACACGTGAAATCAAGATGTTTACTCCGCGAATGTCGCTTCGCTGGAGTGCACCAGTGCACGGCGAGACGCGCACTCAATGAAGCTAAACAACCCGCCAGAACATACTACGAACATGAGAAATATTACGAGATATCCGAGTACCGTGACTGTTTGATACGGATATCAAATCGAGTAGTACGCTATTTGTGGCGATAATCGAAAGTTCAGAAAATTCGAACGAGCCCACCTTAACGATCCAGCCCCGCAGTGAAGCCTGAGATATTATATGTATTTCAGCTATTAATAAAGTTTGCCGCCATGCGGGCGCAAATTCATTACACTTTGGCGAAATGTAGCAGGACATAGGGGCGTCAGCCCTCTGCCGCAAATAACGCAGCGATCATATCGCTGTGGGTGGTGTCGATATGAGGCAGTCGTCGACGCGATACTATACGTATTCTGATTATTTTGCTTTTAATTTCTCCGGCCCTCGAACAATATATCGGGCGCTGAAGCACTTCCAAAGCTTGTCACTGACCCTGAGGGACGAGGAAATCCGGACAGACGGAAGGAGGCGCGACCTGATTATCAGGGTGCGGCGGCCTCCAACGCAAAGAGCCACTTAATACTACCTGTCCCCGCTATCGCAGACGACCGTCGCGGCGGTAATGGCGGCCCTTGTGCACGCGTCGTATACAAAGGGGGCGCGGGATCGAGTCGAAGAAAGATGGTCGAGGCTGCGTACGGAGAACGTTCTCCGCGCTGGCCCTGCTGTGGCGCACCCGATGCAATATTCATGACCGCCACCACTGGGCCGCTGCACCGCCGGCGCCCCGCCCGGACACTTTTACGCCATTCTTTGCACCGCAGTATATCGGCGCCGCAGCGCACATTCGTGGCCTGTCTGAAGCTTTGAATTGCTGCAACTCTGCGTGTTGCCCAGCTGCTGGTGCGAACGGCATAGGCCGCGGAGACCGCCGAACGAGTGCTGTGGGTCCTGCAGCATTGTTATAATGCCCGCGTCCCACATGTAGTCCCTGACAAGGTGACAACGGCAGGCTTCAGATGTTCCGCCTCCAGCTTCCTGCCTTCGACGTCGCTTCGGCGTCTTGCGCACCTCGAGCACGGACGAAGGCGCGTGAAAGGCATGCTGGCCAGACGGCGTTCAAAAGACGCGCCTTGCCTTTCTCACTCTGTCGGTGAATATAGAGCGAGAAGCAGACACATCCGACACCGACAAGCCTCGAGCACGTGCAGCTTGCCGGCCAAGGGCAGGCCTGCGGTTTCTCGGAGGCTCGTAAAGTGTAACACCGAATGATTGAAAGCCTGCCCCAAAGGCACATCCTTCGTGCGTGCTGCACGTGCTTGAGGCTTGTCGGCGTCGGCCGTTGCTGTTTGTCGCTCTAGTGAGACTCGGGCATAACCGGCTAGCACCGCCTAAATATAGACCGATCTTTTCAGTCAGTTTCGCCATGCCACCGCTGTTTTGCCACGCATCGTGGGAACTGCCACGGCCTCTCGATCCCCCTCCTTATCAAGCGGCCGTGGAACTGCAGTCTTTCCGCACGCGCGAGAAGCCCGCAGCGGGTCTTCGGCGAGCGGGGCACGAGACGGCACGAGCTGTCTCGTGCACTGTCTGTCCTGCCTCCCCTGAACTATACAAATATGGCGGCGTTACGCATGCGTGGAACCCGTAGTGAAATCGGTCTATTCGGACAGGATCGCGGAGAAAAACTGCAATGGCCGCGAGATTCTGGTACCACGCGAGTTAAGGGAAACAGCTCCGTGATAAAGGCGCGAGGCTAAGCACCGGAAGGCGCCGTCAGCTCACAAGAGACCGATCTCACAATCCAGTTTACATGCGCCACACACTGCCGGCTTGCATCGTGGAAGCTGTAGTCGTTCTGCACGCGCCAAAACCCCTCTGCGGCTGGGCAAGAGAAGAGCACGGGCTGTCTCGTGCATTGTCGTCTGTCCCCTGAACGAACGTTGCGGCGTCACGCATGCGTGGAACGTTTACTGAGATCGGTCTATTGAATAGAAGATAATCCAAGACCCAGGAGTTCACGCTCTTGGCGATGAGTGCGACCAAGAGCGTTGCTGTGGTCGGCCTTCCAAGGTTGGAAAAACGCTCACATGCATGACGTCTTGAGTATCATGAATTCCACTTTCATTATTGGAAATAAGAGGGACGTCACACTGGGTCAACTTTGACGGTTGCTCGTTTTAAGGACGCGATGACTACATACAAGCTTCCAGTCCTTTTTACACACCCTCGAAATTGCCACTGGCAATTGATAATCCTGGTCATGACGTCACAGATATAAACCATAAGAGGTTCGTTTACTTTCGTCCCCAGCCACCTGGTAAGCAAAACCAAAATTAACAAAACAACTTTTTTTTTCAAGTTTGTTATTTACAGTCAGTGTTACTTACTGTGAGCGGAGCGCCCTTCTGGATGTGAGCAGACGACGCGCTAAGTCAAAGCACGGCAGAAGCTATGTTTGTTCGCATCTATGCCAATTAATAAACAAATTATTTATTAAAAAAAAAACCTGTATGACGTTTTTGTGAGTGATCTATTCTAACGAATAACAACGCCTCGAAGTTGCTTTTTATATTAAAAATCTTTAAAATGTTCTAAAACAAGCCTGGAGCTTCACATTACAGCGTCCGCGGCGTGCGTCAAGGCTATTCACAGCCTCTCTGATTCTTGTGTTTTTTTTTTCATGTCAAATCTGTGGAAGCTGCTGTAGAAAAAAAAAGGAAAAAGAAAGACGTTTAAATTTTTTAACTGTGTTCGTCTTGACTTTAGGCCACGGTCCCACTGAATGTGGCAGTTCAGGTACTTTTGGCAGGTCATTACTCATCTCCTTGTAGATACTGTTTTGTGGGATTGATGTCATTCGAAAGGCAATGCAATCCTCTTTCATTTGATATTATGTATGTATTGGTTTATATTGTTCATGCGCATTTGTAGCGTTGCGAATATGATGGCGCGGACCCTCACTTGCTCCGCTGGTTCATGTTTCATGAAGAATCTATTAAAGATAACACGGTTCCAATAGAACAGTTTTGTTAAGATGATGTCGGAGCAGAATGTAACGGTACACTTTTTTGGTATTTGCACTACTTTGTTTTTTTCAGCTCTCCAAACATTGCCCTAAAATTGACATTTTTCAGCACAAATATGTTTTTAATGACAAGCGCTAAGGCAATGACATTAGCTACAGATGTAGTGCTTATAATTGGTAATATGCAGGAAAAAAATTATTGTTGTGTAAACTTTGTTTGTTTAGATATTCTATATCAAACGTAGCACTTTTTTGTGCTTCGAGTCATGGTAATTCAAATGCCGCTGAGTAAATAATTAAACTATGGTAAAATCTTTTATAACATTTAGAACTACAATAGTTGCCCAAGAGGTGGACGGTGGCTTTTTTCTATTTTCAAAACCATAACGCTCCGGGAGCCCTTCAAACTTACCTGTTTTTGACGCACATCTTTTTTGGACATCAAACAGATTTATTGGCATCTAATAACATTTATTGTATGGAATAGACATACATGGCGATGTATTAGATTTTCCCAATGATCTTGCTTTGGTTTCTTGATAGTTGTAGAGCTTAGCTAATTTTAAAAACAATTAAAAACAGTTTGGGTGTTTTGTTGCGCTACCTGCCGGATGGCAGACAAAACTGCTGATTTCTAAGTTCAAAAAATTTTCGAGGGCGGCGTTGGCGTCTGTATCATCATCAATCTCCGTGTCGCTTTACCTTCACATTTAAAAATATATTTGAAGATTTACGATCGATAAATAAAACGGTTTAAGTACTGTGTCAGGTTAATAAATCTAAGACAAATAATTACACAAGCGTAGCGTGATATAAAGTGTTCATTATTCGATATAATTGAAATCAATAAACGATAAAGACGAAGAGGGAAAGAATACACCCGAGTTCACTTCATGCCTAGAGTCACTATATGAGCTGCGCTTAAAGTATCGGCACTCTGTTCCCAAAAGTTTTTTGGGCGCCGCCATTTTGGGTCTTGTGCAGAGCAAACGCAACTGCCGATCGTCATGACACCAAAAGTGCGACTTCCTCTGCATTAGATGCGGCGCAGTAGCGACGACGCTATCCTTTGCGTACGCAAATCTTTAGAGTGCGCTCTTCTAAAACTGCCTATTGTGTATCCACTTTTACGGGTTATTAGCGCATACCGTCGACGTTGTCTGATCCAAAGCGTATAGCTGCGCGGACGTATAGCCTCCACATTCACAAGAAATCATATCGCGGCCAATTAATGTGGTCTACTTCTGCCAGATGTTCATGCACACCGAAGAAACTAGCGATTAGGTAGTTTTAGAATAGAGCACGCTAAAGCTTTGCGTACGTAAAGAATAGCGCCGTCACCATTGCGCATGCGTCAAACGCTAACTGTGTTTTGCTCTTTGCGGACTTTTCGCAGATCGTTTTCGCCGTCCCGCAACGCTCTCCGCTTTGCAGGAAGCTCTCGAGAGATCTCGGACCCAACGAGAGCGCCAGTTTCAAGATGGCGGTTACCTCGACTGGGGCAGCATGGGGCGACGTAGTGTTCGCGAAGTTCAGTGTTACGTAAAATTGCGTGGTGTTCAGCTCGGCAATTCTTTCCGGGACCTACCGCGGTCGAACCAGATCGCCGTGCAGCTGAAGGAGTGCACAGTGAAAATGTTCATCGCTCGCAATATGCGTGAACGCTGTGATCTGCTCAACTCTAAGCCTCTTCCCGCCGTTCATCGCCGACGGACGAACGACTCTTCAAGAAATCGCCGAAGTTGTCGCTATGCACTGGACATCAGTAGGTCATGGATTTCTCCCCGCGATAGCATTGATAAAAGGTGCCGTTTCCACGGGACGATTGACGGAGGCTCCGTGATCGAATTTGGCTACGGTATACTTGTACTCGTAGCCTCCGTACCCCGCAGGAAAGCGCGCTTGACCAGCCAGCTGCGGCTTGGTTTAATTGGGAATAAAATTATTGGAAACGTTTTCATTCTCAATATTTCTTTTGAAGAGCACGGTGACGCTATAAGCACGAGGAATTCTACGGCTCTGGCAAATTGAATAAAAAAGATCACGCAAGATGTTCATTCGGCGAGCAGTCAAAAATGGCGGCACCCAGGACCGCGGCGACCCCTTTGGCCGGCTTTGGCTTCGTCGTGAGCGCGACGTCGGCGGCATCCTCGCGACTGCGATTTTCAACGCAGGACGACATTGCACTCCTACAGGAGGTCCACGTCGGAAACGCTCCGGAAGACCCAGCAAGGTGGGCAACGATCGCCGGCAACTTGCTGCTTGCGACGCGCGAACGTTTCTCGGCGAAGGTACGATGTACAAAGGTCGGTACACGAGACCTCTCTTGCCGAGTCGACGCAAGCGGACACGACCGGTCGACCGCTCCAGTCGCATTCTCATAAATAAACAAATCTAAAACGTTACCTTAAACAAAAACACAAAAGAAAAATTGTTTTTCTGTAGTTACAGCATTTTGTTGTGTGATATAAAAATTATTAACTGCATCTTGGCGGCGTTGCGTGCGCTATCGCATGGGCAGAATTTAGCGATAACGTGCGCTAAAATTGCATACATTATATTAAAACTTACTATTATTATAAAAGCGAACCGCACACGCTCAACAAAAGGAAACATAAGACAAAGAGCGCAAAGAAGCTACACAAGCCCAAGCGTAGAGTGGTCCACTTCGCAACAAAAACTTCCTCAGCCGCCGAAACTTAAATCGAAGACAAGCTTGCGGAGAAAAGAAGGGACCCATCCTTCCAATTCGGTTCACTGCGGTTAAACAAAGCGCCCGTTAATCTCCGCGCCCAGACAAGCAAACATACAAGCATGCAAACATGCATACTTCACGAGACCGCATCCAGACAGGCAGGCAATCAGCCTGCAACAGAACTGTCGCGAGACAACGGAAAAAGAAACATTCCCCTCGAAAACAACGTCTGGTTCTTTTTCTTCTTTCCTCCATTTTGCAACCTACCTTCGCTCGCTCAAAGCGGGACATGCCGTTCCGGAGCGTGCAGGAGCTTGGGTGGAAGAAGCGGTCCCCCGAAGCAGATGCTTCAAGAACAAATGTTTACCGCGGCACCCTCTCTATTTGCATCCCTCAAGCGGCACGACGGCGGCGGTGGTGCAGCGGTTTCCTTGCCGACAAAGACGCTTCGGCCGCAAGGAGGGTCGCCACGGGCCTTGAAGACCCGATTCCGAAGGAGAAACGAGCCAGAACCCCTGTCCCCGCCAGGTCACCGCCGAACTCAGAGAACGCGTTTCCTTCGGCATACAGCTCTGGCATCTACACGTGTTCATGCACTTGGGGCCCCCGGAGCATCGGAGGCACAAGGAACACGCCGACACGAGGGACTTTTAGCAAACCGTTACCGTGTTCCGCGTTCCGATTTACAGGAGCCTTTGAAGCGGCGTGCTTTTAAGCGCGCGCCAACGTGACCGCGGGGCGCGCTTAAAGGGGTCACGAAACAATGAATGTTCGTGACTTTGCAGAGGCGCACTGGTCCTAGTCTGGCTCAAGTATACTCGCACAGACTCGCCAATTATTCAGAAGCTTCTTTGTCGCGGTGAAATTGCGAGGATAAAAAGGGGAATATTTCTTTAGTCTTGCCTTCGCAAAGCTTGATGATGTACGTAATTGTGGGATCGAAACCACCCGCCTAACGACAATTGAGCGCGGCTCAGATTGGACACGAGAACTGCGTGAGCGCTCGACTTCGGCTCGTAACAATCAATGCCTCGGCGGACACTCGGGTAGTGGCTCGTGGCCAACATGAGAATAGCCGAACTCTAACAATGCCTGGAGCTCAGCACGCGTTACCTACTTTGCCAACCCCCGGCGCGCACCAGACCACGTGGCCGCTTGTTCTGGCTTCGAGTTGAAGGGACGAACAATGCTCGTATTTCTCGAATTTATTTGCCGACTGCCATTGCCTAGAAAGAAAAACTAAGGTAAGTTTATTCAGTTATTAACGTTAGGGAGTGATTCTAAGTAATACTATTAAGTGAAAGTAGAAAAATCGTTTCATGCCCACTTAAAAAGCATGCTTCAAATGCTCCGGTAGCGCGGTACGCGGAACGCGGTAACGGTTTGCTAAAAGTCCCCATTGAAACGAAGGGAAACGTCATCGACATATGACGTAATGACGAACTGCATAACTGCGAGGTAAGCAATGACCATCTTAGGTTTGCGTGGAACACTCGCGTGCACGATGCGTTTTGAACTGACCTGACTCTTGTTGCCGGAGGTTTTGTTTTAAAGCGCTAGCTTTCCCCAACCACACTCAAGGTCGCGTCATCAATGTTACGAAACGCCCGTGGCTGAAGCGATGGTGGCTGAAGCACATGTGGCTGAAGTGCATGTGGCTGAAGCGCCGGTGGATCAAGCGCCATTGGCTGAAGCGCCGGTCGCGTAGGCTGTTGAGCGTCGGTCGGGTGAGCTCCGTTCGCGTAAGCGCCGGTCGCGTAAGCGCCGGTAGCTGAAGCTGACCTGACGCTCTTGAGGTAGTATTAGAGGTTGCCCTAGACGTCGTCCTTGAGGTAGTAGTAGACATCGTTCTTGACGTCGTCCTCGACATCGTCTTCTATGTGTGTACGGCATATTACAACCGTTTCATCATCGTACCATTTCCTTTCCTAACTGTTTTGACTTACGATGCTCTTGTAAAGCTGCCGCATTTCATCGCGTTTGGTCGAATGAACAGAGCTGCAACAATTTTTACCCCTTGTGATCTGTTCTCTTTTTTTTCCGAGTTTTATTTTACTTTTTTTTTAGTTATTTGTTCCTTTACTAATCCCTCTAGCTTCTCAAACGGCAAAATGGCGTCTCAACCCTGTCTTAAAGGGATGCTCAACCGAAATTTGGATTTCGCAAATTAAGGCCGCAGAAGCGTTGAACGGGACGCTACAAACTCCCAAACATCACATCGATATCTCAAATGGATGGCCGTACTTTCGGACAAGAAGGGCGCGATCAAGCGAAGGCTATGACGTCATGGTCCTTCTGGGTCCCTCTCGGTCTTACTCGGTCGCATGTATGTGAACGGCGCTTTAGAATGAAATGAAGCAGCCTCGCTTCGGTTCACCAGCTCGACGGGACAAAGCGAGGAGGAGAAGGAATGAGATATGTGACGTCACACGTCTCGTCAGCCTTGTCGGCCGTGTTCAATCGCGCACTTCTTTTCCAAAAAATACGGCCATCCGTTAAAAATATCGCTGTACGAGTGATGTTTTTGTTTTGTTTTTTTATTTTACAGCGTCCCGCCTATCTCTCCAGCCTTGTTTTGTTGAGCTCGCGTGTACACAAGCTAGTTACTTCAATCACTTCACTCGCTCTTCCCGAGATTAAAGGACGCCACCGTCCCTGCGAAAATAGCTCGGAGACACCTCGTTATCGTGGCTGTTCTGGTGCACGCATAACATCCGTAACACTATCCTTCTCAAGATATTCTCTCTTGGGCAAGTGCCAGACCATGTAACATACAACCAGGAAGCCAGATTACGGAGAGCGGCAGTCTCCGTGCACAGCGACCCACCCGGAATCCTCGAGGGGTTCACTGCACGGTCTATATCAACAGGTATACGGTCTCCGCCGAATCTAGTACTCCACGGCCTGGTTAACGTATACAAGGCGCAGCGAGAATTCATGGGAGGTCGGCTGGTTCTACAAGCGGAACGATTTACCCTTCCCCAGGCCATTATACGTTTATTGGTCCGTCCTTGTATACGTAACTCGAAATCCTTACCCCTTATTTGCATGCATTACTAGTCACTTTTTCTTTTTCTCGTGCCTGTGTGCAGTGTTGCTTCCAGCGTTTGTTTAAGCAGCTAGTTTCTCGCCTTGCTTGTATTGCGACATTGATAGTTTTCTTTGTCTATACTCTGTGCGCATGCGTCGTACGTAACCCTGCTCCTCCGGAGTTCGTGCCCGCATACTAATTTTCGCGGAGGTCGATCTGTCGACCCGCGCCAATAACGTTCTAAAACACGCCTGCATAGTCGACGCTGCTGCGACAAGCAAAATGAACCGCACTGACCTCCGGCGTATCAACGCCGAAACGTGCTGTAATAGCCTCGTTTACCTTTTTTTCTTTTCTTTTTTCCGGGCATTTTTTAATTATATTTTTTTCCCACTTTAAACGTGTCAACATGAAAACTGGTTGCCATTTTTGTAAATTAAATCTCAACAGCGTCCCTTTTTTCTTTTTTTTTTTCTTGCGGAGCAAGTGTAGTACGATAGCCTTGCGCACCTTTTCAGTTTCCTGTTTATATTTTTCCTCGTCAGTCTCCCAGATACCTAAAAATCGCAACGACCCACACAAGCCTAGCGAAATGACGAAAAAAATATTTCAAAAACGCGCTACCTGCCTTTTTTTTTTTTGTGGGGAAAAAATATATTTCCGGCTCTGCGCTACTTCGTTTTTATAGGCAGCCTCAACGATTGACGCTGCATAAACGTGCAGAGGCAAAGTGGATATGCTTATTAACTGCCAGAGTCGAACCGACAGCTTCAGAAAATGCAAGGCGTGGCTTCTTGTGCCAATCGCGATTGGCTATTTTGCGTTCTTATCGGCTAATGGTGCAATCTCATTGGCTGCGGAGAGATCAGAAGATAATCGGAACTCTCAATGTCATGCGGTTTTTTTGTTTTTTTTTTCAGCCGCCAGTAACGAACGATATCGGCGATGCAATCCGCGCTAATTAGCCAATCAATCACATCTCTTACCCTGGTTTAGTATAATGGCGGTTCACTTTATCCATGTTATGCGTAATCAAGACGGGACCTCATGACATGGTTTAGAAAACAGACGCTCTCGCTTTGCCCCTCTATCCAAAACAAAGAAAAAACCAATTACGTTGAAAAACTTGCTCGAACTGCGTCGACATCCTCCATAAACATTCCCACGGTGCGTGTCAGGGCGGATCAGCCGCAGAACTCCAAACACACGCCACATCTCGACGCGAACGATAGCGGCATCAGATCAGTATGCGCGCTCGTTCGTCTATATTTGCTCAACTTTTACGGTTACTCTCGCGCTACAAACTGAATTAATTTATGACGGCGCGTAGGCAAAACATACAGCCCGCGTGCTCAAGCTAATACCCTTCTTCTTCTTCTTTTTTTTTTAATTTTTTTTTTGCGAGAAACACCGTGCGCCAGATTGCTAGGTCTGCGATGTCTCCGTCGGTCGAGCGCGCGGGAAAAACCGCCGAGCTGGGGCTAACGCCTAATTAATGAGCTTCCTGTCAAGGGGACCCCAACCTCGACGTATGGAAGGATTCTTGAACACCGCCGAGCACTCCCCGTCTATACACGCCTGACAGCTCGTCTACGTGCCGTACATCCATACACAAATGCGACCCCGCGGTAATGCTGTGTTGACGGTATCATCGCAACAGTATCGTCATCCTTGTCTTCGCATGATTGATGACGTCGGAACGACTGGGCGGTACCACGAGGAAACGGGCGGGCAACAACCAAATACAAACTTAATGGGGCGTCGTGTGAGTGACGCGACCGACAAGTACAAGAATGAAGAAAAATACGGACACAGCGTCCTCACGGTTTGCAAACGAGAAATTGATTCGCGTGCAAACTTCGAGTGCTGCACCACAGCGCGACACCAGCTTCGAGTGAACTGGTACGGCACTACTGAAAAGCGCTCCGACTCTACTACTCCTTCGCTGTCCCTTGTTTGCCCTGTATACAATATTCCCGTGAAGGGGACGACTCTTCGCAAACTGGTTTCTCACTCAGTTTTGTTGACGTGTTTCCCTATTGTCGTACCTCACTTTGGCCCTTCTATAACTGCATGTAGTTTTCCATTTCGATGTCAAGGAACGCCGCACAACTTGCGAGGCGCTCTAACGTGGACAGAAGTTATCTGGCTGCCTGTCAGCGCGTGACGCCGCGCGCCCACACTGGCTGTCAACGTTGACACTTGTTCCAGAAAAACGAGCGCCTTGCCTTATTTCCCCGATTTGAGTAGCGGCCAATTCGTCCATCCATCAAGCTAAGGCGCGACGTGGTAGGCCCTCCCTTTGGCTGCCGATGATTCAAAATATAGATTAAAGTATATACTAAATTAATATGTTGAACGTAGTGATCCTTACAGAGTACAAAATCGAGGAATATTCTACTTTCTCATATTCGTCCGAGACATCTGCGAGGCTTTCCTCCAAAACAAGCACAGTAGGTACGGAAGAGATAAAAGAAGATGGGTGGCTTGGCTTTGCCCATCAGCTTTTTGTCAACACAGTAGAACACAACGGAGAGCAGAGAGAGAGAGAGGCTTGCCATTATCGCAAGCAGACATGTCTGAAACAAAGACACCGCTTACGAATCCTGCTACCCCACATACGTTTCTTTGTGTACAAAAAGGAAAGAACGACATATAGGACAATACAGACGACACCGTCGTCTGTATTCTCCTTTATTGTCAAATATTCCAAAACCTTTTCTTGTGTTTGCAGTCTCTTAGTGGTGGGCCTCATCAGTCTTCACAATGAGATGCAACTTTAAAACTGATGATGCATACGAATGACGGTTTTCCTACCTTCCATCAACTAATTTTCCCCTATAAATATTAAAAAGAACGAAAAACAAAAACAAAAAACACTCGGATCGAGGCGGCTCACCTCGACCGGCGCTTTGCTGCGCGGTCCGCACGTTCCCTGAGGCAGCCGATGCCGAAGTCACGATTACGCAATTAATTAGGTCAAGGACCAGCGAGCCCCGTGAAATTAAATACCGCGGAGAGGAACCGCGCGAACGTGCATTAAGCGTTTGACAAATGACTCGACATTCCGCGATCTTTCCTTCCTCTTTCTTCATTCCAACGTTACCTCCTTCGACGCGAAAAGATGCTGCTCCGGATGACTCACTTCCGCGGCGAGCGGGACGTCACATCAAAAGAAAAAGCCGCCAACTTCAATTACTCGAACCAAATCGCGAGCTTCGGGTCGCGACGTTCGTGGCCTAGAGGCCAAAATGAAAGCCGCCCCCGCTAATCGCGCCGATAAATCAAACCGCGAGAGGCTGGCCTAAGCCTATCATCCACCGAGGAACACACACAACGGAGTCGACGGACGGCTCGAACGCCCGGTCAGTGAGCCCGGACCCGGCCAGACTTGTTTACATTGGCGCCCAGCAGCGGGATGCAGCCGACTCCGCTCGCGCGTTCGGATGGGGAGCACCGATCAAACTCTCGGCGTGGTAAAGCCACTGACCTTTCACGACGTCCGAGACGGAGACGAGGACGCAGGAAATCGCCAAGATGAGCCATCGTAAACCACGTTGTTTGCGGTGCAGCCCAGCCATCGTATTCACGCTTTAGGTCCGAAAAACACTCATGGAGATTCACGAACTCGCTTGCGGAGCCACGACGTTCCGGCCAGATTCCACGGCAGCACGCTGTCAGGCTACACAGCACCACGCATCGCCGGTATCACATCGCTTCGAGAACAGCGTGCGTTTGACAAGTCGGAAAACCACGGACCCAAACAACGCTGCCAGGCACCAGCCCCGACCGAATATGGTGGGTCCATGTTGAATTTTTATCCCGGCGTTATGGCAACCAACGAGAGGGACGCCTTCTTCGAATCGACCAATGGGAGCGAGGCGAAACGCCGTGGGCGCCGCCGTTGTCAAGCTTGTGAACTAAACATGACGGGTTTCGGTTTCGATTTCCTCGAGCGCAGTCTTTTGACATTTCAGTGGCCGCGCAGAGGTGGAAGTGGTGGCGCCCCTAGTGGCGTATCTAAAAAGCACGATCGCAACGACTGAGCCTAGTTGGCAAGGCTGCAGCTGGATGACACTACTTGCGACGACTAGTGATAATTCAGGAATCCTCGAGCTGTACAATAATTAAACTTGCCGAAGAAAAACGAGGCGTTCTCGTTTTTCTTCCGCAAGTTTAATTATCCCTACCAACCCGCTCGTTCTGTCCTTACTGTACAATAAGTTCAGCTTTTGCGCCCCAGGCGTTCTTAGCCGTGATGTGTTGACACATCCGTCAAACGCCAATGCAGATCATGTAACAAACATTTAATTTTACAAAAAAAGAAAAAGGTGATTGCTTTATTCGTCATGCGCGACATTCTTTGTAAAAGTAGACTGAACAACGCGATCCTCGCTTTCGTAGTGTCCGCTCCGCCTGTGAATGTCACTTCCCTGCGGTACACCGGTGCCGTTGGGGGAACGGACCTAACGGAGCTACTAACCGGCCCAAACGAAATTTGAACAATGAGTAATCATCGTGAAATGTCTTACTAATAATTGACAAAGCCAAATAAATAATGTTGTTCGAATCATTATGAATAACAAACAAACTAACAAAAACATTAATTATTCGCCCCTCTTTGTTATAGACGATTGCAACCGCGGGGCGACTGGCAGCCACCATGTCTCCGTTTGTGCGGACAAGCCCGTGCAAATGCAAGTTTTCCAAAGCTACGCTCAGGTGCACAAAGCACGTGCTTGCACATATGGGGCACCAGTCGCGGCGCTATGCTTGCAATGGACTATTCGCCTCGATCGAGAGCCAGATCGAATCTAGGTCACGGTGGAAGAAATACATTTAGGTGGTGACTGGCCGCTCTTCCCGCGAGGAGCGAGCGACCAGCGTGTTCGGGACTTTATTCGGGGCTAGCGTATAACCAGGAGTATACTCTGTTTCACCTTATGATGTACCGCAGGAAAGGCTACAAGCGCGAGCTCCTTGCTCTGGGGCACACATCTCGGCGGCACAAGCTCTCGTGACTTAAGAGTGGCTGCCAACGCTATGAGCTCGCGCTTCTAGCCTTCGCTGCGGTACAACGTAAGGTGAAACGAAGTATAGTTCCTTCCCGTCGCGCCGCCAGGCGAGAGGGCGCTGGAGGTGTGAGGCACCCATGGGTATGAGGTCTCTCCTCGGCGGCCACGGTTTCGAGGGCGTAGCTTGCTCACCTTTTTCGCGGTGTGGCGGTGGTGTGCGGCAAAAGGCTGGACTCATGTTTTGCTTTGGTGCTGTGTCGATCAAAGGTGCCACCATCGTGCACGAAGGTGAGCCTTAACCCGAAAGAGAAGTTATGCTATAAGGATGGGAAAGACGTGCTTCGTTCCCAACTGCAATTCGGGGTACCGGAACTGTGCAGAGCTAGTGAACTTGTTCAAAGCTCCGTCGAATGACGCTCGCCTGGAGCAGAGGCGTCGTGCAATCCCGAGGGCCGATCGCAAGTTACTACCTAGTCTCCTCATCTCGTTGACCAAGTGAAGAGCAAGCTTCACAGTCTAACTTCTGTCGAAAACTGGGAATGCGAAGATGTCCTGACAGAAAAGGCTGAAGAAACCAAGGCTGCAGACTGTATACTATATTGTGTAACTGGGTTTTTGAGTGTGAAAATGAAAAAAGCTACACGCTGCCCTGCATGCCGATCCGCTTTCAGCATCGACAAAAACACTTCTGCTGAAGCAGCACTGACAAACGTGAAGAACAGAGGAGGCCTTTACACCCCAACAAGAGCATTTTCCAGCTACTGAAGAAAGCGGAACAGTTCTTCGTGGAAAATAAAAGCCACCAGACTGTCTACTGGGACACAATCGACAGTGTTCTTCACACATGAACAATAACGTTTCCATGCGCTGAACACAAAATAGAAACAGTTGCCCAGTTGCTCCACTACTACTTCAGCATGCGAATGCGACAACACTGGCAGCATATTACCATGAGTAGGAACAAACAAGCTCAAGAAAAGAAGAAATCAGCAAAGCAGCGCTCGTCTTAGTGTAAGAGCATGGGCGAGAAACAAGGATGTAGGAGATTGCGTTCTTTGGTAGTATGCAGTGAATTCAGCTCTTGTGTACATTTTAAAGGGAAAATATTTGTCAGGTATTTTTTTACAGATGAAAAGTGATTTATGTCCTATAATCGCTACTATTGTTTGACTTTCAGTCACTGTGTCATCATGTCAGTCAGTATGTCATCATACTGTGTCATCATTTCAGTCACTATGTCATCATAAATATTTTTTTTTCTGCTCACAAGGTTTGTATGTTCCACGGTACAAGTTGACATTGTATATATAAACCATTTGTAACGCAATAACCTTTATGCGCATGTAAAGAATTATTTTGGCCCCACTATGTAACATTATTAGAATTTATTTTTTCAATAGAAGGCAGGAGCAGGGTGGGAAAAATCACCCGACCTCCTATAAAGCCCCGCAATGTGTGTAAACAATTTACGGAACTGTTACCAAACATGCTGTTTGACAAAACATGCGAGCACGACCCAGCTGTTTACTCTAAATTACTCTAAATTATTGAAGTAGATTATACCGGGAAGTTTTATATTTATACGAGTATTTTTGTCACGCTAAGTTATCATCGGAATGTTCTAGTTTTCAAAAAAACAACAGGAACCGCACGGGGGAAAAGGCAATCGGTGCCAGTGCGCCAACATAAATCCATCATTTCAGTACACAGTACACAGGGACCGAGTAAAGAATGCATAATTTCCTTCACAAGCCCTCTATACAAGCCTTCACAAGCCCCTCTAAACTTGGGCGCCATCTATCTCCGTGCGCGTGAAGCGCGCTCGCGCGCCGAACATAATGTGGTCGCCGCATGAGACAGAGAGTCATCACCTAAATGTATTTCTTCCACCGTTATCTAGGTGAAGCTAATTACCCATGGTTCTCTATGAGGCACGTGGTGATTCTCTTTTTCCACAATAACGGCACAGAGCACGGGCAAGGGTACAGAGCAGTGCACGAGCTCTTAGTAGTTCATTCCGGTGCGCGAGCGCTGCATTGGTGCCTCCCATGGCTTCGGCTTCGCGTTCGTTGCATTCGTATTGCTCCAAGCAGGTGTAAAACAAAACAGTTTTGCTTTTCACCACATGAGCCGTGCCGATCGAACCTCGAGGCGAATAGCAAAAAGGTAATGAAACGGGATTCAAATGACTTGCATCTGTTGGCTGATATTGGGTTATCCGAAAATTGCACCCATCTTAAAGCGCAGCACTGATGATTTCCCGTACAAGGGAAATCACCCTTGCCCTAGTTTGTCTGAAGGCACCCCTTTAAAAAGTATTCCGCTGAATACAAGAGAAAAAAACGTAATATTTATTTTGCGCGAAGTCGTACGTCTTCTTGAGCGCGCTGGACACAGTGACCTCAGAGCACAAGCCGTTTCGTCGCTTCTCCTCCGCGATGCTTAGCTCCGTGGCTCCTCCTCCCATTGACGTGAAGGAAAACAGAGGAGAGGTTTGCACGTTCTCGCATACCGCATCGGGTACAGCTCAGTGGAGTTTGCCAGGGTGGAGGCGTGTGGGGCTTCAGACCCCCCCCCCCCCCCGAAATCCAGTCCCCCCTTCCCCTTTTTGCACCCCAAGTCACGGACATCCAGCCACCTCAGCAACCCCTCGCCCCGCCCCCCACCCCTTGAAAAAAAAATTCCTAACTACGCCACTGGACAGTTCTAAAAAAAAAAAAAAAAACTTTCGTGCTTGCACTACACTTTAAAGAAATGCCTGCGCGTCTACTTACCCGCAAAACACTCAAAGCACCAATCTCTGCGATCTACGGAATAAGCTCAGCGAAAGATGAGGCGGAACGTCCGTTTAGACATAAAAATGAAGTCTGCGCTGTGGCATTACGCAATGCAAAGCGTCATGCTTGCATTGCGTAATAATAATAATAATAATAATAATAATAATAATAATAATAATAATAATAATAATAATAATAATAATAATTTGATTTATTGTGCCCAGTAACAGCCGGGGCCACAGCACATTGGTTGTCACCCATCCTCGCTAGCTGATTTCGTAGATCGCAGAGATTTGTTCTTCGAGTGTTTTGCGGGTAAGTAGACGCGCAGGCATTTCTTAGAGAGTAGAAAAAGGCGCGCAAGAGAAATGTGGAAAGGAGAACTGGCTCTTTAATTAATCCTTGCTTTAAATAATTGTGTGTTTGTTTAGACAGCGGGAAGTTGACCAGCCTCAATGGACGTCTCGTGCCTCGCTGTAGACGAGACAGGAACAATACGACTTGGTCACGGCGGTCGTTGTCTTTGTGCTGTGACCGGCTGAACCAATCGCGCAGAGTGAATGCGCCCTGATCTTCTCTGTGCGCGATTCGTTCAACCGGCCATAGCAAAGGCACAAAGAAGACATCGGACATACGCTTTTAGCACTTCTTCATTGGCGCAAACAGATTCGGCGGTGGCACTAGGTCTGGAACAGAGATTCGTAGCGAGCACACATCGTCTGGGTTCCACCGCAAAAGTGGAGAGTTTTGATATGCATCTTCCGCGCGTCTCAACAGCGTCGAGCGTACATGGTTTAAAATTTCTGGCGCGCGTTTAATTATTCTGTTGGTGTGTCGAGATTCGAGAACAGCTGCAAATAGGAGCGCGTGTTTCACAACGTTAGTCCACGTGTGCATATACGCGTTTACCAGTACGTTGTTGTATATGGTTGTCCCTTTTGGCTAGGTTCGCTTTATTCCCGGTACTTTGGCGCATACTCGCTCGTTATACTGCTTTACGTTTTCCCCCGTCTCACTTCGTTCGTTCCTGAGTTTAAATATTTTCTGACATCATTTTAAGAAAACTTCACTCTAAAGTTATAGTTGGTAACAAGTTCAAAGTAAAGTGAAAGCTCCTCTCGCCTTTCTCCTTTTGACAGAGCGAACGCTGGAGAGGATCGGCGACCTCGTCCCCAGCGTTCGCTCTGTTAAAGTGGAGCTCATATACTCTAGGGTGGTTTCATTTGAAATCGAACACGCTTGTCGGGGTGGGTCTTTCGATTTTCTTTTTAAAAATATATGTAATTGCCCCATTTCTGGAAAGAACAAAACCGCTTTTCAAAATTTTTTAAAAAAATATTTCGCTTCACAAAAAATTATTGAGTGGAGCAGGGTGAAAATCTATTTTTTACTCCGTGATTTTTCTACCCAGTTCTGTACGCTGGTATGAATACGGGAAGCATAGAAAACTCACAGTAATTTTTTGTGCTCTTATATGTTATTCCGACTATTTTTCAGTTCAAAGTAAAATACTTTTGTATTTTTGATTATTGAGGTGAAAAATGCCAAACATCGTCTCTTTGACAATCCGGTGACATCTTCAGAGCCTTGTAACTCATGAGTTATTATATTTGTCGCTTACCAAATACTATGCGGGTGTAGCCCTATACATGGGCTATCGACGGGCATAAGTTTAGTTTATTTTATTTTCACTGAATGTTTTATATAAAATTTGAAATATCGTCGAAAATGAAATTAACCAATATTTTGAACCCACTTTATTGAAAAAGGCCATTTTTTATTTCGTTCAATTTTTTTATTATTGCTGCCGATCATATGAACTTTCAATTGGCTTGATGCGATTTCCCCCTTTTTTGTTGTATCTTCTCTAGAAGGGATTGAAATCGCTCCCACGTGACAATGCGGTGACAACTTCAGAGCCTTGTAACTCATGAGTTATTATATTTGTCGCTTACCAAATACTGTTCGGGTGTAGCCCTACACATGGAATGTCGACGGGCATAAGTTTAGTTTATTTTATTTTCACGGAATGTTTTATATAAAATTTGAAATATCGTCGAAAATGAAATTAACCGATATTTTGAACCCACTTTATCGAAAAAGGCCATTTTTTATTTCGTTCAATTTTTTTTATTAGTGCTGCCTAATTATATGAACTCTCAATTGGCTTGATGGGATTTCCCCTTTTTTGTTGTATCTTCTCTAGAAGTGATCGAAATCGCTCCCACTTTCTCAGAACGGCCAAACGCAGTTTCCGCAGGTCGGCTTCGCTGCAAAGACTATACTGCTTATTTATGTGTTCAAATGCAGCGGGTAAATTAATTTTGATTGAGAACACTCGTGCTTGGCTACATATTGTATTTTCTTAATTTTTTAATGATGGAAACTGACATTCCTTAGTCCGATCGTTAGCGGTGCAGCGGATGTTCTATTATCCGATGTCTAAAGCCAGGGCACAAAGGGCGGAGAAAGCGGAACGAGCTCTTCATGTAGCCAGACCGGGGTCATATAACTGTTTGTGCTATGCACAGCTTGTAAGGCACGTACAGCACGCCCGGCCCTTCGCTATAGGCCCTTCCGTTACACCCAGGACGCATCCGGCACGGGCGCCAATCCACGATGTGCATTGTCGCGTGCGATCAAATAACCATGTAATTGCCTGTTCTTTATTGTCAGCGTGTATATCAAAAATATGTAATATCACATGCCCCTCTTTAAGAAGGAAAAGCAGTGTGCAGAAAAAAGTGAGCAAAACTTACTGAGTTTACATGAAGCGAAGACAATTTTTACAGAACACAAACACCAATTGCGCGATAAATAGTCACTTTTATTAATTACCGCTAATATATTTAGGATGCACTTGTAAAACAATATGTTGTTGTGCTTTAAATAGTCCAGTTCACGAACAACGCAATATTGAAACTTTTTGACAACGGCATCGGCTTGCCTCTGCGGAGACGATCGAGCGAGGGGGCGAGCTGAACTTTGTACCGCAGCGGTCGGATGCAGCCGAGAAGTTCAACAGCGTGGTAAGTCGAGACGGACAGAACGAAAACTGGAGCCAAAGCGAGCGAGCGGTGAACCCGAGACGGTGGCCCTTCTGTTTGAACGAGTGTGTGCAGTTAAAAATAAAAGTGTTGGGTTTTGTTCAAGACTGATCGATATCTCTGATGCCAAGAAGCAGCGATTCCCACATGCACAGAAGGCAGCGAAAGCAGCAACTTAATGTCTCTGTAGACTTTTAGTTTCTCCACTTTGTCGCACCGAGCTTAATGCAAAGATTGTACAGCCTTCGGGAATATGGAAAAGCGATTTAACGATTTTATTTTAGGTGGCTACGGTAGATTTGCTTTGGCTAGGCACACATTGCTTTGGTTTGGGAATAAATAAAAGTAATGGAACATCCGCTGCACCGCTAACGATCGGACTACGGAATGTCAGTTGCCATCAATAAAAAATTAAGAAAATACAATATGTAGCCAAGCACGAGTGTTCTCAATCTAAATTAATTTACCCGCTGCATTTAAACACACAAATAAGCAGTATAGTCTTTGCAGCGAAGCCGACCTGCGGAAACTGCGTTTGGCCGTTCTGAGAAAGTGGGAGCGATTTCGATCGCTTCTAGAGAAGATACAACAGAAAAGGGGAAATCCAATCAAGCCAATTGAAAGTTCATATTATCGGCAGCAATAATAAAAAAATTGAACGAAATAAAAGATGGCCTTTTTCGATAAAGTGGGTTCAAAATATCGGTTAATTTAACTTTCGACGATATTTCAAATTTTATATAAAAAATTCCATGAAAATAAAATAAACTAAACTTATGCCCGTCGACATTCCATGTGTAGGGCTACACCCGAACAGTATTTTGTAAGCGACAAATATAATAACTCATGAGTTACAAGGCTCTGAAGTTGTCACCACATTGTCACGTGGGAGCGATTTCAATCCCTTCTAGAGAAGATACAACAAAAAAGGGGAAATCGCATCAAGCCAATTGAAAGTTCATATGATCGGCAGCAATAATAAAAAAATTGAACGAAATAAAAAATGGCCTTTTTTAATAAAGTGGGTTCAAAACATCGGTTAATTTCATTTTCGACGATATTTCAAATTTTATATAAAAATTTCAGTGAAAATAAACTAAACTAAACTTATGCCCGTCGATAGCCCATGTGTAGGGCTACACCTGCATAGTATTTGGTAAGCGACAAATATAATAACTCATGAGTTACAAGGCTCTGAAGATGTCACCGGATTGTCAAAGAGACGATGTTTGGCATTTTTACCTCAATAAACAAAAATACAAAAGTATTTTACTTTGAACTAAAAAATAGTCAGAATAACACATAAGAGCACAAAAAATTACTGTGAGTTTTCTATGCTTCCCGTATTCATACCAGCGTACAGAACTGGGTAGAAAAATCACGGAGTAAAAAATAGATTTTCACCCTGCTCCACTCAATGATCTTTTGTGAAGCGAAATATTTTTGTTTTTAAAATTTTTAAAAGCGGTTTTGTTCTTTCCATAAATGGGGCAATTACATATATTTTTTTTAAAAAATCGAAAGACCCACCCCGACAAGCGTGATCGATTTCAAATGAAACCACCCTCTAAGAAATGCCTGGGCGTCTACTTACCCGCTAAACACTCAAAGAGCTTATAGCAATCAGTATTTATGTATACATTATTTACATATCAAGTACAGATCATTGTCTCTTCCTTCGAAACCTAGCCGCTCAATCTTGCTCGTGTCTTTCTCTTCCTCTTCTTTCTTGCCCTTCAATAACTGGCGCGATGACCGCTACACTACCCCCCTTCTAGTCGATTTGACGATTTCAAATAGAAAAACGAACTTTGCGGTGCGTTGGTTTGGACACTTTAGTCTGTGGGGAATCCTGACATGACGGTTGGATATGAGCGGGCTTAAGCCTGTCTATTGAGACATTCTCCGTTTTTCCGTTTAACAGTATTTGAAAGTATTTCGGTGTCCTCTTCAAAACCGAAAATGGACCATCGCTATAGGGTGCTTCGAGGCAGCGGCGTAGAGCGTCCTTTCTGACGAAAACGTGCGTAGTTGTTGACAGTTCGCGGCTGACAAAAACAGGGCGTGTCGATGACGGCCTTGTAGGTGTGGGGCGGAGTTGTGACATAGCATCCCTGATCCTGAGACGGTGAACGTAGTCGGATGGATCGGGGGTGACTAGTATGTCAGGCGGGATGAAATATTGAAATATTCCTGTGGTAAGCGAAGCGTCGTTTCATAGACAAGTTCCGCGGTTGAGCATGAAAGTTGGTCTCTGAAGACCGTTCGAAGACCCAAAAGCACTAGAGGTAGCGATCCGGTCCAGTGGGTGTGAGCCTCTCGTGCGATGAGTGCGGTCTTCAGCTGACGATGAAACCTCTCAACCATTCCGTTGGCTTCGGGGTGGTAAGCTGTGGTTCTCAGCCTGCTGATACCGAGGAGAGAAGTGAATTTCTTGAAGAGCGCAGATTCGAATTGTCTGCCTCTATCCGTGGTGACAATTGCTGGAACACCGAATCGCGAAATCCACACGTGTAGAAATGCTTGTGCGACTGTCTGAGCCGTGATGTCAGAAATTGGAAGCGCCTCAGGCCATCTCGTGAACCGATCAATGGCCGTGAGAATATCTCTGCAGCCTTGTGATTCCGGCATGGGCCCGACGATGTCTAGATGTACATTTTCAAAGCGAGCTTCAGGAAGTTGGAAAGAGCCTGTGGGGCTTTGTGTGTGGCGCTGAATTTTCGCTCTTTGACATGCTAGGCAATGTTTGGCCCAGCTTCTTACATCGATGTTTATGTTTGGCCAGACATATCGAGAGGTTATGAGCTTCTGTGTTGCTCGTATGCCTGGATGGGATAAGCCGTGTAGAGAGTCAAAAAGTTGCCTCCTTAACGAGAAGGGAACGAATGGGCGTGGAGAGCCGGCAGAGATGTCGCAAGTCAGGGTCTTGTCCAGCCCAGGGAGACTGATGACTTTGAGGTGTAGTGCCCCCGGTGTAGTTCGAAGTCTGAGTCCATATGCTGGGCATCCACCAGTGCGGCCGGAGTTAGAGGCGCGGCATTACCACCAGTGACTGGGGCTATGGTTGGTCGAGACAGAGTGTCCGCCACTACATTCTCCGTGCCCTTTATGTGTCGTATGTCGGTTGTAAATTCCGAGATAAAAGACATTTGGCGTAGTTCCCTTGGAGAATGATGTCCGCTGTCTGGCGTGAGTTATTGTATGGCTCCCGCCAAAGGTTTATGATCAGTGAGGATGTGAAATGATCGAGCTTCCAAAAAGTGTCGAAAGTGGCGGATTGCCGAAAATACGGCGAGGAGCTCCCGACCGAAAGTGCTATAACGTCACTCAATATTTGTAAGTTTGCGCGAAAAGAATGAAATCGGTTGCCATTCGCCGTTGAGAAACTGCTGGAGGACAGCGCCTACTGCGATATCTGAGGCATCAGTAAGTAGGCATGTCGGTGCGTCAGCTTTTGGATGTCGAAGCAAAGTGGCACGCGCGATGTGTGTCTTGATGCTGGTGAATGCTTGTTTGGCCGCGTCAGTCCATTTAGGAAGGCCTGTTTTTGAAGGCGGCAGAATACCTTGAAGAGGCTGAAACAATGCAGCTGCAGCACAATGAGGAACAAAGCGTCGGTAATAATTAACTAAGCCTAGGAAAGCTCTAAGAGCGCGCGCAGACTGAGGTTGTGGATACTCTCGTATGGCGTCCACTTTGCTGGGAAGTAGACTTAGGCCATGACGGTCAATTTGATGGCCAAGAAAAGAGACGCTCGTTGCACCGAAATGACATTTGGAAGTATTAATCATGAAGCCATTTTCGTCGAGTCGTTGGAAGAGGCTGCGAAGGTGGTGCTTGTGTTCGTCTTCAGATCTGCTCGCAACAAGGATGTCGTCTAGATAGGCGTACACAAAAGGTAATCCTCGGAGGACCTGATCTAAAAATCTTTGAAAACTCTGGGCAGTATTGCGTAGTCCGAAAGGCATCCGGAGGAATTCAAGAGTCCGAATGGTGTGGTGATTGCTGTTTTTGAGATATCTTCGGGTGCGACCGGTATCTGATGGTACGCGCGAACAAGATCTACTTTGGAAAATATGATTGCACCATCGAGAATTGACGCAGCATCGTGGATGTGGGGCACCGGATAGCGATCAGGGGTGGTCGCTTGATTGAGGGCGCGATAATCCCCGCAGGGGCTCCAGTCGCCAGGTGTCGATTTTGGAACCATATGTAGCGGTGAAGCCCACGAGCCGGAGGGAAACGTAACGTATTATGCCCAATTCGAGCATATGGTCGAACGCTTGTTTGGCGGTCCGGTATTTTTCTAGAGGAAGCCTTCGGGGTCGTGAATAAACGGGGTGTCCTGTCGTCTCGATGTGATGTTGGACGTTGTGTTTGACTTGACTTGTGAAAGTACAGGGACGTACTAGGGAAGGGAACTCTTGTATGATATCATTGTGGAGAGAATCTGGCGGGACGAGCAGTGGAGCCAGTCCAATTGATTGCAGCTTCGTGTGGGTCCCTGATACCGAAAGGAGCGTAGCGGCTTTAATGAGACGACGGTTGCGGATGTCCCCAAGGAGGTTGCAGTGTTGTAGAAAATCTGCTCCGAGGATTGGATGTTGGATATCTGCGATAGTGAAGATCCAGCGCAAAACTCGACGCAATCCTAGGTTGATCGTGAGAGTGCGGACTCCATATGTGGGAATGACAGTGCCGTTAGCTGCCTTAAGTTGCGAGTGGTTGCTGATTACGACGATCTTGAGCTGTTGGAGGCAATACTGACACCTCGGCGCCGGTGTCAACCAGGAAACGAATTTTCGTGTCCTTATCTGGGAGAAAAAAACAGGCAAGGACGACGTTGCAACGGGCCAGGCGTACTCGTCGTCGCCGCTGGCGTTGCTGTTTCCCGGCGCCGTACAAGTGCATTTCCGGGCGCGGGTGCCGAATGTGCGATGATACCAACATTGTTGGTTAGCAGGACTGTGGGACCTGCTACGTCGGCGGGCTGGCGAGTTGCCTCGACGTTGTGATGGCGATCGTGAAGGGCGAAGAGCAGCCACCATTTCTGACAACCGATCCATGCGTCGCTCCATGGCGGTGCAGAACTCTGGGGGCTGTTGTGGAGATCGAGTTGTTTCGTAAACTTCTGCGCGGCGTGTCGTTGATACGTCGACAATGCGATCCGCCACCTTTGCGAGGTCATCAGAAGGTTGCGTGTTCGAATCACGTCCGGGTCACCACTTATAGCAATCAGTATTTATATATACATTATTTACATATCAAGTACAGATCATTGTCTCTTCCTTCGAAACCTAGCCGCTCAATCTTGCTCGTGTCTTTCTCTTCCTCTTCTTTCTTGCCGTTCAATAACGGGCGCGATGACCGCTACAAAGCCAATCTGTGCGATCTAGGAAATCAGCTCAGCGAATGATGAAGCGGAACATCCGCTTAGACCTCAAAATGAAGTCTGCTCTGTGGCATCATGCAATGCAAAGCGTCATGTTTGCGTTACGTAATGCCACAGAGCAGACTTCATTTTGAGGTCGAAGCGGATGTTCCGCTTCATCATTCGCGGAGCTGATTTCCTAGATCGCACAGATTGACTCTTTGACTATTTTGCGGGTAAGTAGATCGACACGCAGGAATTTCTTAGAGTGTACTTTATTCTTAACCTGCCACCGACTACCGTAATATCCCGAGAGTTGCCGCAGCCCCGAAAGATAGCCCAACCCCAAATCTTTGGCACGATTTTTTTTTTTTTGTGACACCGAAAGATAGTGTATTTTTAGTAATTGCACAGCCCTGACCAATGGTGACCTCGGCAAAATCGGCGTTACTCAACCACGGCGGGAGATAAGCGAATATTGCCGACTGGGAAGGACAGTCGTCTGTGGTACATCGTTCCCTCCAGCGAAGTTTCGAAGATCACAAAATCCAAAACAAACATTTTCTTTTTTTTTTTATAGCACACCGAAAGTAAGCTAACTTTTTATTTTCATCCGATTTGCTATCGATTTTAGGTGGGCTATCTCTCGGGAAACTACGGTATAAAATCATTCGAAAGGAATAAAATAAAGTTAAATTATAAGCATATGCTATATTTGTAATTTTGTAGTTAGAAAGAAATGCCTAAAATTTAAAAATTTGTTTCTAACTTTTTTTAATGCGTAACCAGATTGTTATTTATATTTTCGTCTCCCTTTTTACGTTGGAAGACGGGATGCGACAAGAATTGATTAAAATTTATCGTTCCCTTTTTCTACCGTGCGATTAGCTGTTCTGATATATGTTCGCATCGCGAAAGAAGCTTTTACTTTCGCTGACGATTCTTCAAAATAGTGGAAACGTTTCAGTGCTCTCAGATTCGTCTTCAGTCGAATATATTTCCGTTCTTGACATTCATTGCGGTACCACAGTATTGATACCACGATTGATATTTTCTGACGTTGCTTTCTGCGTTACTTTGTTATTTTCTTTTTAAAAAAAGGAAAAAAAACGCATTTTTTAATAAATGTTTTATCTGTCACGTTGAATGTAAAGTCCCAGAAACGTCACCAGGCACCACGCAAAAATATCTGCCCCCACGCCAAGAAAAAAAAAAAAAAAGAAGAATACAGAAAAAAAAATTGCCTTCTCGTGCCTTGCCCTTCGCGCGTATGCAAGCATCGGACTTCGCGATAGTAAAACTGGTATTTGGTAAAACATTCTTCATAAGCATTTTTTTTATGCATAGAACAATGAAACTAATTCGAATTTTTAGCTTATTGTACCGTGCAGCAGCGCTAAACACATACAAAAGAATGGGCTTTTTCTAACTTTTTCTAAACTTTTTGTGCTTACCCACCGGGACATGGCCCACCCCTCTTTTATGAATTTCAGGCGGCAGGGGGGTGGACGATGACTCGGGACATTATGGTAGTTACTTTTGGGATTAAGTCTATCAGAGTCATATCATGTTAATCATATGCACAAAATGTAAATCTGTATTGAAGAGAATTCAATTGAAAATAAAAATGGGGTAGCTAGGGTGGGTGGTGCTTAACTCGGGTGGTTCGTAAGGGAGGGTGACTCCGACTTTCAGTGCCTGGGGTGCAGGGGCGTAACGAGGGGGGGGGGGGGAATTATCCCCCCCCCCTAAAAAAAAAAATCCAGCCGACCCTATTATATACACATGCATTTTGATTGCCCCTTCCCCTCTCCGAACCCTAGGTCATGGACATCGCAGACCTCCCTCCCTCCCCTCCCCTCCTCCTCCCCTCCCCCCCCCCCCCCGAAAAAAATTCCTGGCTACGCCACTGCTGGGTGGATACTGGTGTTGTGATCAATGATGGCTTCGGCGTAAATACGCCTAGTTAGCTTTGGCGGAATATAAGCGAACGTTGCTGACTGGGATATACAGTCATCTTTGCTTCGTTGCCCCTCGCCACCATAACAAGCTTGGAAGGAACAACACCTAAAAATAGCAATTTTTTAAACTTTTCTTGACTGAGCGCTTAAAGTTAGCCCACTCCCTATTTTCACCCGATTTGCTCTTAGTCATTTTTTGCTCTTAAATTCACTGCAGTCATTTTCTAAAAAGGTCGTTTCTGATCTTATATTGTGTCAGCGCCGCCATTTTGAATTGACGTCACTTCCAGGAAGCCCTACAATACGCGCAGATTCCCAATTTTATTATAACTCGTTTTGAAGTGAGTCTCATAGGTAGGCATTCGGATAAGACTCATCTTTTTTCCGCGGGCGAAGCCATCGCTTGCAACTTGCCCGACAAGCCCCTTTCGTCGGCCACTTCACTCGGAAAAAATTCTTCCCAAAAGGGCGTGTCGCGATCTTTGAACACGCTTTTAACGAGGAAATAAAAGCTACGCACGATTGTGATTTTGGGTTTGTTGGGATGCTTAGTTAGTGTTGTGTATTCAAGTTCTCGCGCCCCGGTCCTCACCGAGGAGTCGCGTATATTGGGGTTCCCCTAGGTTGCACCAGATGGAACCACGCGTCCGGAGAGCACCGAACCGGGCGCGTGTCAGGTTTCGTTTTCGCGTGCCTCGCGCGCCTGCCGACTCTGCGCCTCGAGAAACCGCGCGCTTCCCCGCCGAGCCTTGGAGCGACTCTCCACCACGTAATCCGCCAGCCACACGGGCTGGTTATATATACTCTAATAAAGTTGAGTTGTACGTATCAAGGACACAACACTTAGAGCGTCTAGATTGAGTTGTCACCACAAAAGGACAATCTCAGAATCGACTTCAGTGCCTCTTTAATGGTAGGTGGGCTATCTCTCGGGATTTTACGGTACACATTTCGTGCATTTCGTCCCGAAAGTGGTTAACCCTATAATACTACCGCTTAAAAAAAAAATGCAATTTAGTTTAGGGATATGGGAAAGAAAGTGGCCAAGACATTCTGAAGGTGTCAACCCCTAGTTACTTTATTTATTTTTAAGCGCAAAAAAAGAAAAAAATCTGGAAAACTAACACAATAATGCCATTTCGGTAAATTTTGAGTTTGCAGCTGACGATAGATATCACACAATAATGCAGTGAAACAGGCCGGTGGCAATGCCCCCTAAAAATAAAATGTGGATGAAAACTGCTCTAATAACAATAAAACAATGATAAAAAAAGGGCCAAAATTGCTGTTGTTGCTACATTGATTCGAAGAAGTGCGCAGCGGTTATATATAACAAAGGGTGAATGCAGCATCTCAGCAATTTTCCGCGGGATGAACATTCCTGAAACCCCTCTTCTCCCGGTGCAGGCCATAAAAGCAGTGGCGTAATGGGGGGGGGGGGGGGGGCAGGGGGGTACAAGTGCCCCGGGCGCCACTGGGAGGGGGCGCCGAGCCGAGTCCACCCAACCATAGCCTTCTGTATACTCTGTGACCCAACATGTGCCCTATGGAAAAAAATGGCAGCGGGGCTACGCGAGGGCGTGAAATTTCATTTGCCATGGGCTATGAGAGCGCGATATTTCATTTGCCATGGGCGCCGTCATATCTAGTTAGGCGCCACTGCATAAAGGAGGCTATGTGCAGGCAGCAGGTCACTTATTAGCACGTGCATGAAGAACGTGAGCGCGATGCGCGGAAGAAGACAGAGCCATTCCGTATACATGTTGTGCACACAGGGGCAGCGACACCGTGCGCTTATAGGCCTCCTGCGCTGAAGCTTTGAACACACCGTAGCGCCCTCGTTTTGGGTAGTACAAGCTCACCTGATTGAGCCTCGCACTCTTTATGGCACGTTGGTCGAGCTTTTTTAATTCTGCCTGGTGCTGAAGAACGAAAAACACATTTGGACGCCAAAAATCGGCCAAACTCAACGCCTCAAGACAATCAAAAGTGCCAAATTCATGACACCACCGCTAGGGTACGCGTCTATTATCTCTGGGTGGTGACGTCGAAACACCTGTGCCGCGACGCTTTCATTTTTCTTTTTCTTTGTCATGTCTACTTTGGAACGCGTGGAACGGCATCTCATGGCTCGTGCTCTTAGCTCTTAGCTTTGACGGCGTTCGGATTTTTGTTGTTTCTTTATATTTTCATCGTGATCTCGCGCTCCGCACCAGAGCAGGCACACTTCTGCATGCCTGACAGTTTGAGACGCTCGAGTTTGTACTACCCAAAACAAGGCCTAACAAGTCCCTTTTCGCAGCACCCCCTGGGCAACGCAGGAGGCCCCATCTGCGCGTCAAGAACGGTGCGGCAGGCCAAATAACGGAACCGCAGCCCGTGTGCATCGGTGCAGCAGGTTTCCAAAGCCGATGGCAAGAGCTTCCAGGGAGTCCAAAGCGCGCACCCGCACGCCAACCGCCTGACATATGAACGGGCCGGGAAGGGGGTGGACACGCGCCCCAGTGATACACCCGCCATCCCTCAGTCTGCCGGCAATCTTGGTAATAAAAAATCATTAAACAAAAATACGCTTTCTTTTTGTTTGTTTAGAAATCGCATTATTGCATGACTCACACCCCGTTATAAATGGCCGCCTTCACCAACGAGTTGGCACATAAGTCACACCTTCGTATAAGTCGCACTTTGTACGGTTCGGTGGAGTCGCTGCAGCCGCGAACCTATGTCATTGCGCTTTGGAACGTCTTCGCACCGCTGGCAGAGCAGACCGTCGGTGGATGCTCTGCCGTTCCTCGTTCGTTGTAAATGTCAGTATGACCTATATCTTGCGCCATTAAGGCACATACACTAAAAAAAGAGCATGTAGATATTTGAGAAAAAGAAATGCAACTTATACAACAGAAAATACAGAAGTTTAAAGGCCGACGAGCAGCCAGAAAGAAGGAAACTCTTCCTAAATTCCTCCTTTCTGTTTGAGAAAGAGGGAGACCCCCTCGGTTTCTGCTGGGAGCAGACCAGAGACCTAGCTATTCCTGTGGGGAAAAAAGGGCGGGAGGGAATGGAGAGAAGGAAACGAACCGGCTTTCTTTACGGCAGAAGACGATTCTGTAGGTTGGCCTTTAAGCACAATATTTTGTCGAGCACGGGCGTAAACCTGCTGCTTATGCCTGTGTTGACTCGAACTCTCTACCGTTGTAGAATGTTCAACAACAATTATACTTCACTGTGTCGTCAGGATGCAAATCTATCCGATATTTTGATAAAAAAAGAACACTATAAACATTAAACCTTCTAGACTTGATCTGGCGTTTCAGTACAGACAATTTGCAGGAGAATAGAGAACAAAAATGATAAGTTTGTATTCCAGGCTCATGCTTTCAGGGTTTTATCCAGATTAGTGAATGATGCATTGCGTTTTGATTGGAAAGACTTTAGAAACATTAGGCAAGTAAAACAGGAACTGGTCCAGAATGACTTGGTGCTACTGCAGACGGATAAACGGGCAGGTTTGAGGTATTGGTTAATGATTCTTTCAAGGCTAAGGTGCAATCTGCCCTGGGTGACCAATTCCAGCCGTGTGTCGAGGATATCCAGAAAATCAAGAGGTATGTGATTGGACTGCACCGAAATTTCAAGCTCACATAACAAGGCTGGACGGATAGGCGGGACGCCGCAAAACCCAAAAACATCACTCATAGAGCGATATCTCTAACGGATCGCTGTATTTCTGGAAAAGAAGTGGGCTATCGAACACGGCCGACGAGGCCAACGTGCCGCCGCGATTCTCATTCCCTTTCCTCCTCGCTACGTCCTGTCGAGCTGGTGGACCGAAGCGAGGAGGAAAGAAGCGAGGCTGCTTCCCCATCATTCTCCAATTTTCCAGGAGGACAATGACGTCATAGACCTCGCTTGATCACATCCTTGTTTTCCAAAAGTACGGCCATCCGTTTGAGATATCCATGCATAAGTGATGTTTTAAAGCTCGTAGCGTCCCGTTCAACACTTCTGCGGCCTTATTTTGCGAAATCCAAATTTCGGTTCAGTATCCCTTTAAAGAATGTGAGCTTCAGTCAGTTGTATGTAGCGTCAGTGGTAGAATACCGAGCTTATTAGGTAATCTCACAATCCTAAAACACATTTATTAGAAAAAGACTAAAAGTATCTTTGCTTTCCCATTAAAAATTTGGCAACATAAACTCAGCAATTAATTTTTTATTATTTTTTTAGTAAAATATACAAATAAACCGTAAAGTCTATTCTGGAGCAAGTGATGCAAGAAAAGAGGCCTCTTCCATGACTGCACTGCAAGTTAATTAGGTTCCTTATTTCTACCTTACTTAGGACAAATAAATTAAGAACTTAATGTACAAATAGACAAATAATTACAACCCGAATCGGAAATTATGTCATTATATCCCAATTTTTCGCATCGGGATTTAACAAACAAAAATTTAGACTGTACACGCTTGCCGCGCACTGAGGAAAAAGAAGCTCGACACACTTTGAAAATAAATTGCAGCGTATATTTTACTTTTTAAAGTAAAGTAGAATCATAATGCACAAAAACAAAGTCATGACACTCGTTTCACTAAGAGTGCAAAATGAGCGCGCTGCGGGAAGGCGGCACTCGCAACACAACCGTCGAGGGTCGCGAATGCCGTCGTAGTTGCGGCAAGATTACAGTGCCTGGGCCTTTGACCGGCGTGCTTGGCGTCTTTTCCCACCCGTGCATTGAATGCGGTCCTGAAGTACGAACAAATGATATCGCAGGAGTGGGCACGGTATGCTGTCGGAGGACGCAATCTTAGTGGTTGGTCGTAAAAGTTACTAAAAAAAATAACGAACAAACATGAGCGTCGTCATCGTCGCGGTCTCTAAAGTCTTGGCTGCAAGCTTTCCGTGGACTGTGAAGCTGGAGAGCGACCCGCGGGAGAACGGGCGTCTGCCACATTCATCGCCACTGCTGTGCCACCGCCAGGATCGCAGCGGGTGGGCAGACTCAAACGGCCGGGCTCTCCAACATCCGGCAGCACGACGGCCCGTCTCGTGCGATGCAGTCTGTTGCTACTTTGGGACCCCTTTCAATGCATGGGATGGTAAACACACCAGTCAAAGAGGCAATTCGGGCACTGTAATCGTAGTACGACTTCACCCTCCGACGGGGTGCAGTGGTGCTACGGTTAAGAAGGGCTCGAGTTTTCCCGATCCGAGCCTTCAGATGAGGTCTGCCTTGGGCAGCCTGTAGTGTCCCCCAGAGTAGAGCAGCTTCTGCTTGGCCACCTGGCTGTCCAGGAAGAGCCTCAGCTCCTGGACGGTCAACTCGGTCGTTGAGGTCGTCTGCATGGCAAACATCTTCAGCATGGTGTGGATGCGCTCCAGGGTCAGCATCTCCAAGTTGGTCAGCATGCCCACTATGTACGACCAGTACATCTGCGCATGGGTGGAAAAGTCAACGAGAAAGAAATGCTTAGGGATGGTGCTTGAGCAGACTATCCTAAGTGCCATTTTGGATTTAAAGCTGCGTGCATTTTAAACGGCACGGTCACGGTCGGCGACGGGTTAAGAATTCAGAAGATGCCTTCAGCACGACCTTTCTGTCCTTCATAACACTTTGTCGCACATGCGCAGTCAAAGCCCGGCGGAAGGCAACGAGATTGTGCTGGAGGTGGAGCATCTTTTGTTAAAAGGCTGATGCAATGATTTTTGCACTTAGCGCAAATACCACTTAGGATGAATACCTGACATTTATGACCTATAATACACACACTCGTTTTTTAGCCCTCGTAATAAAAGTCACAAAACAAATTAAAGAAAAAATTGAGCAGCGTTAATCGAGATTACAGACAGAGCGATAGCTGCAACACGTCACGGCAAAGTCGTTGGGCAGCGGTGTAGCGTTCACATACGGGGGTGCGTGAACAAATGCATTTGGAACAAAATAGACATCTGACCCTTTTGTTCCAAACGCTTTCGTTGTTGTTGTTTTGTTCTGGACCATGTGAAAATGCTTCTCCCAGCACGAGCTCTTGGCATTGACAGTGTTACAACAATATTTTATTATCAAATTTTTTTTTTTTTTCAGAGAGCTTGTGTAGTGGGTATTGGGTACTACAAAAACCCTAAGTATAAAGCGGGTTGTTAAAGCTGTGGTGCAGCTCTGTGGTAACTCGTCTGCTTTAAAGGGTAACTGCAAAGAAAAAAAAGTGTTTTTTTAAACAGCCTAATTGGGACAAGCATGTCACAAAACAAATGTTCCGCGAAAAAAATAAGTATTTTTTAGCAATATTTACGCCCCAGGATGTAATTTAGTCGGAGTCAGAACATCTCCACATTTAAAACCACCGCTCTTTCGAACCCCGCGGAGGAGAAGTACACCCCGCCCCTCACTCTTGGATTTGCTTTTGGGTTGACTTGGCTGCGGAATTGAACGACGCAGCGTCTCGACTTCCGGTAAGATCTGGCAACAACGCACGTTAAACATGGCGCCGGTACTGTTTTGATTTGACGGGACACGAGAAGCTGCACGGTTTGCGAGCACATAGCGAAGACGTGACCGGAGAAGTGCCCCAGTGATGTTCCCGGAAGACGGAAAGTATCATTCGTAATTGTCGGTGTGCTTTGAAAGCGAAGGAGTCACAGGGTCCACGAGTATGCAACCACAAGCCAACGTTCACGACAGCGCTGCATTGACTTTGGCGATCTCGTTCTGTTTGGTGCAACACGGCGATGTGACAAAGAACTGACACGTTCGTGGTGTGTGTGGTGCGGTGCTTGAAAGTAGACACCCACACACACACGGAGCGCAAATTGATTGTGGGGTTGAGGTTCAACAGGTTCAGTCCAGTCATTGTCAGCTGATCCAGTCAAACTGGTCCGGGAGGACGCAGCGAGCGTTTTTAAAAGTAAATCTTCCTTCGTTCCGTTTCAAAATGTGGAAGATTCCCGACACATACCATGAGTAAAAAGCTGCAGGCGTCTTCAACAAAATTATGTTGTTTTAATTGAACAGTAGACTCCGAATTGTTGTCCTAAATTTGCCGTTTTTAGGCTTCGTGTTGTTGGACTGCGTTTGCACAGCAACATGTTGGGCTCATCGTGCGGTGTGAATAAATTTGGGCAAGTTTCCCTCCTGCCCACAGATGCATGAACTGAGGCCATTTTTTACGTAGTGAACATAGCGCTTTTTTCTTATTTTGGGAAGAGGTGTTGTGCATTTATTACGGTGCAATCACTTGAGAGTTCAAAAATTGGGGAGGGCGAGCAAGCTTTCCAAACTTTGTCTCTTTGCTCTCTGGCCCTGCCCCTAGTTTCAAGTTGCAGTTTCAGTAGACATGCCTACTAGCAGCCAACAGGTACAAACTGCTCTAAAGCAGGTAAAAGACTGGGAAGTCGGGACGGTGCGGACTCAGTGTTGCACACTTTTTGCAAGGTAAGCGGAATATGCAACCGATTTTGTTATGCCCGTCGTTTGCGTCTCTCCAACAAAACGAATGAGATAATCTACAAAGCCGCAATCGCAAGCCAAGATTTACGATAACAGTACACATTCATTCAAACAACTTTATGTAAGATGGTTCGGAAGCCACGAAAAAAAATCTGTCGGCTAACGGACAGAGGATGCGAGACCGAGGTTCTTTCGGCCGAGAGCAATCCCGTTCGCACTGCAGGATCTGGTGACTCAAGAGATTCAGCGGTTGGAGCGTGAAGGTATCCTGAGTCCAGTACGAACATCGGAATGGGCAGCACGTTTGGTTCCGGTGTTGAAGAAAGATGGGAAAATCAGACTATGTGGGGATTTCAAGATCACGGTGAACCAGGCGGCCAACATCGAGACGTATCCAGTGCCACTGGTGGACGAGATCTGGACGAAGCTGGCGGGAGGCAAGACGTTCTCGAAATTGGATCTCCGAGATGCATACCACGGTGGAGCTGGACGAGGCTTCGAAAAGGTATGTGACCATCAACACCCAGCGTGGGCTTTTTCAGTACAATCGTCTTCCGTTTGGAGTGGCGTCGGCACCCGCGATTTTTCAACGCGAAATGGAGAACATTTTACGGGGATGCCATCAGGTCGTCGTTTATTTCGACGATATTTTGGTTACGGGAAGTACGGAGGAAGACCATCGCCGTAACTTGGAGGAGGTGCTGCGTCGACTGTGTGATGCTGGATTGAAGCTCAAGCTTCAGAAGTGCACTTTCGGGGCGTCAAGCGTAGAGTATTTGGGCTACGTCATTGACAAGGACGGGTTGCACCCTGCACCCAAGAAAGTCGAGGCCATTGTTCGGGCACCCCGCCGTCTGATGTTCGGGAGCTGCAGAGTTATTTGGGGCTGCTTAATTTTTACCGACGGTTTCTACCGAGTTTGTCGTCAGTGTTGCATCCTTTGCATCTATTGCTTAAGAAGGAGGTGTTGTGGCAGTGGGGAGCAGAGCAAAGGGCAGCGTTTGAAGCAAGTAAGAAGTTGCTGACATCAGCTGAAGTGTTGGTTTATTAATGCGAATAGCATTCTTTGGATACTTCACACACTTTTCGTCTATGTATCTATCTATCTATCTCATCTATCTATCTATCTATCTGGCTATCTAACCTCTTACGCCGCGGGTCGATAAATAAATAAAAAAGACCGGCGCCAGCTGGGATTCGAACTCGTTGACCCTTTGATCAGCAGGCAGACGCGCTAACCACAGAGCTATGAAGGCAGTCATTCAACGCACTCTAAACGGTTGTTTATATCTTTACCATGGACGCGCTTACGCGCTGTCACAGCTACCGGTGCGCGCGTTCCATGCACGAGGGCTCATTCCGCTCTCGCTGAGGCTGAGCACGGCCGCTAGCTCACCCTCTCCCGCGCTCGGGAGAGGGTGATGTACGCGACCGTGCTCAGCCTCACAGAGCGGAATGAGCCCTCGTGCATGGAACTCAGCGCGCACCGGTGCTGTGACAGCGCTGTAAAGCGCGTGCTATGGTAAAGATATAAACAACCGTTTAGATACCGTTGGTTGAGACTAGCTGAGACGCCAGAAAGTCTGGTCGGTACCATTTTGAGTGTTTGTGCGTATAGCGCGTGCTTTGCTCGCCTTCCTAAGTGACACAAACGCACGTGCTGGGCTGCGGAGATCGTGACGCAGGGCTGTGAAGAGTGTCAACAAATTTAGAATCGCCTCAAGAGTGGGCTGGCGTATCTAAAGTGTGCCGGCCACCTGACGAACGCGCATAACTCCGCACCGTTTGATGCTATTCGCATTAACGTAGATAATCATTCCCAACGGATGGGTTCTGCTGATTTTATGATTCCAAGTTGCCTTTGTTGTTGTGCTGCGATGCGTCGCCATATGGCATTGGAGCAGTACTGGCGCACCGAGTGAAGTCTGGAGCAGAGCGACCTGTGGCATTTGCGTCACGTCGGTTAACAGCAGCCGAGAAGAATTATAGTCAGCTGGACAAGGAGGCGTTGGCCGTGATTTTTGGAATGCTGAAATTTCACCAGTTTGTGTGGGGTCGGCAAGTGGAAGTGTTTACGGACCATAAGCCGTTGTTGGGACTGATTGGGCAGGACTGTCGCATTCCTCTGCAGAGTTCCCCTCGAGTGCTGCGATGGGCATTGACGCTAAGCGGCTACAACTACAAGTTGTCCTACAGGCCAGGAGCCAGCTTGTGCAATGCTGATGCACTGAGTCGGCTGCCACTGCCGTTCACACCGGTGGAGGATTCAAGAATCCAAGACGTCTTCATGTTGGAGGGAGCCTATCCTAGGGTCCTGTCGGCAGCAGTCATGGAGGCGGCGACTGGCCGAGATTCGGTGCTGGCTCCATTGCGCGACGCCTTGTGGTCTGGTGGTCACCCGCCACCTGGTGCTGAATGGCGACCCTTTGCGAACCGGCTAGAGGACTTCTCGGTCATGGAGGGCTGTGTGCTGCAGGGAAGTCGTGTGGTTGTGCCGGCATCGCTACGGACGGCAGTTTTGGATCTGCTGCACGAGAGCCACCCTGGGGTAGAGAAGATGAAGCTCGTGGGCCGAAGTCATGTATGGTGGCCGGGCATCGATGAAGACATTGTGACCAGGGTGGGCATTTGTGCAGTCTGCCAGGTACATCGCAAGGCTCCAAGGACCGTGCAGCAAACTCCGTGGCCGTTTCCTGAGCGGCCTTGGTCTCGGCTCCATGTGGATTTTGGGGGTCCATTTCAGGGGTGTACTTTCTGGTACTGGTCGATGCTTACTCCAAGTGGGTGGAGGTTGTACGTGTGCCGTCCCCGTCAGCAGAAGCCACAGTTGCGTGTCTGCGGTCGATTTTCGCAATCCATGGGTTGCCAGATGTGGTGGTGAGCGACAACGGTCCAGCGTTCACGGGCTTTCTGTACAAGACGTTTCTGGCCCGTAATGGAGTGCGGCAGATTCTAGTTCCTCCATATCATCCAGCATCCAACGGAGCCGCCGAGAGAGTGGTCCAGACGGTGAAGGAGAAGCTAAAGAAGGTGCAGCCCGGAGACTTTGAGTGTAGGATTGCTAGAGTGCTGTTTGCCTACCGTACCACTCCTCACAGCCTTACAGGTCGCTCGCCGGCAGAGCTCCTCATGGGTCGGCGCCTGAAGACTGCATTGAACCTGTTGCAGCCAGATCTTCGGAGCAAGGTCCAGTTTCGTCAGCTGCAGCAGAAGGTGCTCAGCGACCGGTCAGCCAGGAGGGAACCAGTGCCGCAACCAGGCGATCCTGTTTGGGCAAGGAACTTTCGGCCAGGTCCCCGTTGGGTGCCTGCAGTGGTCGGCAAGGCTACTAGCGCATCGTCAACGGAAGTGCGGCTGCCAGATGGTAGAGTGTGGGAGCGCCATGGGGACCACCTGCGGCATCGGGTCAGCGAGGCAGAAGTTCAACCCTCAACAGAGGCTGAGGTCCTGGAGCCGCCGCTGCTGTCGGTTCCGGTGCGACAACATCTGGAAGAAGCAGATGAGGCAGCTCCTTGGATGCCCAACGTGCACGAGGGAGACGTCGCTCCAGGGAGTTCGGCAGGGGCCGTGGTGACCAACAGCCATGCAGACAGCAGTCCGCCCAGCATCCCGGTGCAGCCACAAACTCCGGTACTCCGAAGATCAACCAGATTGCGACGAGCCGTGCAGCGGTTTTCTCCTTGACGTCTGAACTTTGGGGGGAAGGGATGTTGCAGCCGGCCGGTTACCGCCGTGCGCCTGGGTGGACACTAGGGGGCACATCGTTCGTGCTTCCTATATAAAGCAGCGCGCCGCGCTGCTTCTGGTTCTTCTTCAGTTGCGGGCCAAGCCGGCCCGCATGTACAGTCTAATAAACATGCTTTGTTACTCGTAACATCTGCGGACAACTATTACGTAATAACCTGGCTGTGCCAGGTTTTTTATGTAACTGCTGTGTCCAGTCGCCGGACGTTCGGTGCACCCGGTGCGGATCTCGAAGGCCTCCGGAGAGATATGACGAGAACGTAGCTGGACACGTTTGTTGCTACGCGAACGCCCGATTGCCTCCAGCCAAATAGCATTCCTTTCGGGGCGACATAGCTGCGGGAAGGCTCGCTGTCGGGATCACTCATCTGACATCTCCGAAAAATCAACATTTCACGCGCAAGCAAAAAAAAGCATTTTAAGCAAGCACAGAGGAAAACAAAAGAACCGCGCTATGAAAGCCAAAACCCACGTCGCGTCCTATCACTAACACCTGCGACAGCTACTAAACACACACTACCTACTTCACTTCAAGAAGTCTCACTCAAGCACCTGGGTCAGCACGAAACACTGATCACTTGGCGAAATGACTAGTTGAGGTAGGCGAGCCAGGCGGGAGCAGAGACTTCGGCGGCCATCAAAGAACAGCAAAGCTTTTGTTTGTTACAGTATGAATCCAAGTGGAAGTGCCCTTCTTCTAAACCTTTTGTAAAGAATAATAACTCTCATCACATGGGTTATTCTTTAAACGTAAAAATATGCCGCTCAAAAGGAAATTACAACACATAACAAAGGTTTAACTACCAAGACTAACTATCAATCTCTTAGCCAATGAGAAGTATAGCAGCCAATCGGTGCTAAACGTCACGGAACACCAACTTTGTAGCGTGCGATTTAAAAAGGACAAAATAGCTGCAAACTAAAATCAGTCTCACGCAATAAATATTACTGAAAAAATTTTTTTTTGTTTTCTCGTGCAAAAATTGTTTTTTGACATGCTTGTTTAAATTAAGCTGTTTAAAAAAAAAAAACTTTTTTCTTTGCAGTTACCCTTTAAATGCAGCAGACCCAGGTTCGATTCCCGCGTGCGACAAGGCAATCTTTTTCAAGAATTTAGCAGCATCGACGACAGACATTCTACGCCCTACTATGCTAACTACAACAGCAACAACGACAACTGCATCAACAATGAACGTCATTTCCAGTGGTGGGAAGAGCCCACAACAGCTATCGTTGTAAAACGAGCAGTGTTCACCCTCAACTCAGATATATCATAACAGATATATCATAACATCTCATACAACTGCACCCCCCTCCCCCCGCCCTTCCCGAGGAATGCTGGCATGTTCCCCACAAAGAAAAACAAAAGAATGAGCTGGGATTACAATACAGGCACATTAGTAGTAATATTTCCCACTACTCTGCCATGCAAGCGTCATCTAATTTTGTTTTTCTGCAATCTCAATGCACTAATATATGCAATTACCGGTAAAAATATGCCAAACAAAGTGGAGCAGGGTGCTCCATATGTGTGGACTATTCAAGAAAAAAATTTTGTTTTTCAGCCAGAGTTTGCCTCTGCAAACTATGCACAGGGCGCGGAAATACTATAAATTAGCGTACCCTGTCGGATGCCAATTATTAATAGTAGAAAGAAAAATGTATCCTAAAAACTACAACCTTATACACTGTAAAGTGAATTAAAGTGAATGTCTGTACATTCTCAAAACATAAATGCCACAAAAAATTATTCTTGCCATTACAAGACTGCTTTGCTGGAGACAGGTGTGCAATAATATGATCATCAGAGTGGTAGCCACTTCATGACTAGCAATGGTATTAAAATTATAAGAAAGAAATTTTGAGAGGCCCCTTTCAAGATGCATGGAAAGAAGTATTTTATCTCTTCCAACGCTAAAAGCAATTCCTTTGTCCCGGCATCGTTAGGAAACACAAACACACACACACACTCCCAAGCAGATCTCGGGTATAGACTTGCCAGTTGTCTTCTGAAGAATGTCGAGTGCTGAAAAGTGAACAGTTAACAAAAAGTTGTTCAAGTAAAATTATATGCAAGTGAGGAACACATTTTCTCTTTTCCTAAGATAAACAAAATAGTATAAATTTGTGCAGGATACTAAATCATCAGCAGCGTTTCCACTTAGCTTCAAAACTGACTAGTTATAGCATGCACAATGACAACAAACACATCAATCAAGATAAACAAAATAAGACTGATATTACCATTGACTACGGTGGCATAGAGATACAAGCAAAGAAGCTATTCTCTTGTGCCTCCGGTTGATTTCGGTACAATTCACTCTACATTTTTATATTCAATTGCCTAATGCAGTGGTTCTCAAGCATAGATGCGTCAGGGACCCCTTGGGGACCCGCCAAAGTGATGGGGGATTCCATGACAGCGGGGAAGGGGAAGGAGGGGAGGATACAAGATAAGACAATTAACTGCAGTGTGAAAAGGACACCCCTTACTCTTATAGACAGGAGAAGTGAGAAGCATCAAGTAAAAGGATGAATGGATGGATAGACGGTAACAACTGTACCCTTTATAACGGGCAATATCCTGCGCCACCTAGGCAAAGTAAATAAAAAAAAGCAATATTTTTTAAGAAAAAGGAGGAGGGGGGGGGGAGAGGGGCGTGTTGAGGCAAGTGCTTTGTGGACCCCAAAAATGGCTTTGCAGACCCCAGTGGGTCTGCGGAACCCTATTTAAGAACCACTGGCCTAGTGTATGGAAGTGATGGAAGCAGCAATCGACTTTTAGGGGCAAAGCTCCTTAGGGGCTAGCCCTGTCCGTCCATCCGTCCGTCAATCTGGCGTCCAGTGCTCATGCTCCTGCTCGTAAGCTCACGTGCTCGTGTAAAGCAAAAAAAAAAAAAAAGTTAAAAAGATGAATGAAAAAAAAAAAAATTACGTTTGCGCAGTCGACAGGATTTGAACCTGTGCGGGGAGACCCCAATGGATTTCTAGTCCATCACCTTAACCACTCGGCCATGACTGCGGGACGAGTAGGGGCTCTGAGATGTGGTAGTAACTCAAGAGCTGGGGTTTCTGTCATGGATGAAACGTTGCATGTAGCCGCTCAACGTCCATACAGGAGAAGGCGCTGCGGTCAAATGCGTATATAATCGCGTTAAACTTTGCATGCATTGGCTCAACGCTTATAGACGAGAGGGCGCTGCAGTCAAATGTTCAAATGCGTATATAACCATGTTCCATACCACATATTCTCTTTCTGACATGGACCGTTGACTTAAGCGGTGGAGATGCGTTCCCACGGCTTCTAGCGGATCCAAGCTGATCCGCTAGAAGAACCTCTGGCTCTGCATTTCACCCACCATAAAGCAGTAATAATGAAGTTGAAACGCAACCCGGAACTCAGCACTACCTATGAGCAATAAAAAAAATCAGCACCATCAGCACTACCTATGAACAATAAAATCAGTATCATCAGCACCACCAGAGCTTCGCCCCAATCAACATCATTCACCACGTGGAGATGCGGTCATTTTTTGCACGAGGGGCATTCATAAAGTTTGTATCATTGTCCCGAAGGAATAGAGATTCAGCAATCAAACTCGAGTAGGAGTTAAGACTTTCTCTACAGGTTCGCCACCAAAAGGTATGCCCACTTTTTCCAGCGATGGACTACATGCCGGAGGCCACTGTTATAGAACTCCTCGTTTTGAGTGTTCAGAAATCGCTCCACTTCAGCAATCACTTGGTCGTCGTCATTGAAATGCTTTCCTCTCCCCGAACAACGCTCACAAATTGGAATGAATATCCTTGGCATTGCTTCCCTTCAAAATGAAAAAAACTGGTCACTGCATGTGCTTGGCACTGACGGGTGGTGCTATTTTTGTTTCGAAACCGTAGCGGCATTAAGCGCTACTATAGCTATGCAATGTTTAACTGTGCGGAAACTAGAGGGACGCGCGCTCATGTTGATGCCCGTTTTGTTTTGTTTTTTTCAATTTTTTGTGCCGATAATACTAACTTTATGAACGCCCCTCGTAGCAGGTTTTGCAGCAGGCAAAATATTGGTTTGGAGCAGCCACAGGCACTTTTGGAGCAAATGCCAACATCTGTGTGTACAACCCTTGAAAATTAGAAAACTGATTTTATCACAAAATGATTTCCTCCTCGATAATGAAGGGTTCCTCTTTCATACAGATGCATATTACTTATTACCTTTTGTAACAAGGATAGGATGCGAGAAGAACACACAGCCCTCTTTTAGAAATATAAGCTTAGGTCACAGTAGGTTCCATTTAGAATGGGCATTAAAAAATGATTGAAAATAAATCATAGTGCAATACTTCAGCTGAGATAAAGCTCTTCTCTTTCTCCGCCTTTTACACACGGTAGATCATCTAGCCTGCAAATATAATTTCTCTAAAATGCCGACAAAAACCAGCACAGTGATGTGATTGGCCTAAGCCATTTGGAGCACCTTTCGGAGCAGCAAAACCGTGTTTTGGAGCAGCAAAAGTGGCATTTGGAGCAGCCAAAACAGTGTTTCGGAGCAGCAAAAGTGGCTCTCGGAGCAGACATTCTTAGAAAAATAAAACAAATTTGTTTTAAGTGCTGGACAAATGAAGGGCACTTTGTGTTGTGTTGTCATGTGACGTATTGTGACGGAACTCGCTGCTTGTGTTTTTACTGCTGAGAAATCCTACAAGTGTACAGTGCTGTAGGCGCTGCCGAGCAATTCCAAAAATTGCTTGCCACCGTTTTACTGGTTCCCGACGTGCTAGATTTTCAGTCAAAAGTAAGCAAACGTTAAACAATGGATTGCGAGCGTCCCGTCTGGTGCCTCTGTCGTGCAATCGTGTTCACATGCATATGAGGGAAACTTCGGCTGGCTTGCAGTTGCACGTGCTTCGTCGCACAAGCGGACCCATAAAAAATGGTCTATGGCCGTCTATGGAAAATTCTACGCACTTTGGTCGCAGACACAAAAAACTGCTAATACACTCAGGGATAAGCCGGAAATTTAAACTTTCCAACAATTGAATCTTTCATCAACAGCCAATCAGATACTGAAAAACGTTTTGTGCACTTTCCAAAGCATATGAACTATTTTCCAAATGTTAATTATTTAAACAAAGTTCAACATATCTTTTTTAGATGCGGAGCATCTCTTGCTCGGGTCTATGTCCTCGCGGCCTTGGCGTCGTAGTCCGCACTCACGTGACTACGCACGCGCAACTCTCCTCCTTCCCCTCTCCAACAGCTCGGCGTTACTCTCTCCGCTCTCTCTCTCTACCAGCTGCGTGCACTGCGCGTGCGTTCGCTTCTCCTCACACGCGCGCACGCGCAACTCTCCTCCTCTAGTCTCCTCTCCTTCAAGTGTGAGGGTAACGCTAGGGCTGTCGGTGGCGCCATCTCTCGACGTCAGCACGCAACTGACTCTTTCCTCGGAACCAACACAATGCTCCGCATCACCCCATGGTTCCCCTCGGGAAGATGGTGTTTTAGATTTATGCCTCTTTCAAAGATCTAGACAAAAAGTGACGGGCATGCCGCCCAGAAAGCCGGAGACTGTTCCTTCGTTCACTTTGAGTCGGACCACAGCCTACACTACCATTCAATGAAGCCAATCCTCGCAGCGCCAGAATTGCATCGTCATGGCGCACAGTGAAGGAGGCGTGATCCTGCGTTTATCTCTGCTCAGTGTTCCTGCTAGGTTTATTTATTTTCTTTTACATTTCTTTACTTTGCAACAGTTACAAGGCATAAACACGAAAGAGCAATACACGAGACAAAACAGATTAGTGGAGCAGCCCGAAGACGAAAATTCCAAAGAAACCCAAGCACTTCTTATGAGTTGTGAATGCGAAAGCATTAATGTCCGATTGAACGCCGCCAGGAGCGGCCACAGCGCTGGCAGGGAGCGCAGCAGTGCGCCGTGCAGACCGCTCTGGCTCGTTGGTGACTGCTGCGCCGCTGGGTGAGGCAGGGGTGGAAGTGCGAAGCTCAGCGCGGTGCCTCGCTCCGGCGGTGACATCACACTCCCCACTGCGCAGGCGCAACACCCTCACCACCCCCACGGCTTCCGTGACGATGCATCTGCACTGCTGTGCTTTTCTTTGTGTTCTCTTTGACCTTGAACGCCCTGGTGGCTTCCGTGACAAAGCATCTGCATTGCTGTGCTTTTGGCCAACGGGACTTTGGGTGCGGTTTCCCTCAGCCAACGAGAATTTAGCTTCTGTTTTGCTCAGCCAATGGGAATTTAGCTGCTCATTTTTCGCTGCTTCAGACGCAATTTAGGTGTCATCTTTCGTGGTCACAGATAACACCGGCTTCACTCCGTGGGACAGTTAATGTTTTCGCATTAAAAGGATGAAATGAATGATTGATCGGCTGGCTCCGCCTCACCTGCAGGTCGCTCTCTTTCTGGTCCTGGGTGGAGGCCATGACCGAGTGTGCCTCGTCGTCGTCCTCGTCCCCCTCCACCTCTATGGCCAGGGTGCCGGAGGGCCCACCCTGGCCCTCCTCGCACAGCGTGAACACTCCAGGGCTGTCCTCTCGCAACAGCCCGTGGCCCTGCCACAGGGCCAGCTTGCGGCGCAACATGGTGCCGGACACGTGCGTCTGCGCCGCTCAGCTCGTCTAGGGTCCAACGCGCTGCATGCGGACGTGGCCATCGATTAGAAGGAATTTGGGGGCTTCTTATAGCGTGTTTGAGGGTACATTACGACGGGGATTCGTTTATCAGAGCCCTTTTATCTCCCTGGCCTGAAAGCCGGCAATGTTTGCACCAAAAACTTACTGTAATAGCCTGAATGAACGCCCACCTTTTCGTGGGTGATAATTGAGAAAGAAAGGCGTGTAGGCGAATCTTTAAAATTTGCCCACCTGCCATCTTGAAAGAATGTTTTACTATCGCAAAGTCCGGCGCTCGCATACGCATGATGAACACCGCCAAATACCATGTAAGCCAATACTGGCAACTCCCGCGGATCGCGGGCGAAAAGTGATCGCAGCGCCCCTGGCGAGCTCGGAGTCTCCGCTAGCAGACGAATTCTCCACAACGCATTGGTTTTGCCTATCTCCGTGCGAGGTGACCAATGAAAAAAAATTGTCACGGGTATTCGCTGCTTTGAATGTTAAAAAATAGGTGCCACCTCATGAGTCAAGGACATTTTCTTCGCGTGGGAAAGATGTTACAGCTTGTAGGGTGCAATTTTCGGGCTCTCCTGAAGAAAACACTCTGTCAGAACTTACGTAAGCCAGGCAAAACACGAATGTACCTTCGCCCTGTTTCTTGAAAAAGGGCAATGTAAAAAATATTTTAGAACATTGCTACGTTTCAACTTTACTGTTCATATCGATCAATTCGTTTTGTTGTTGCAATTCCAATTTCTCATGAATGTATTGCTTAAAACCGTTTCGTCGAATAGGCGAGCTGGCTAATCCCGATCGTCTCCGGATGAAGAAGCAAAAGGCAATTTCGAACCACGTACGTTACTGCGATGTCAGTATGCTCTGGAAGAAGTCGATTGTGCACATGCAAATCTGACGCTATTACTGAAACTAATAAAAGCGGAGTTACAAAAAAAGAAGCACCCGTTGAACGGTCGTGCACCTCCTTCCATTTTTCAAAGTCTACTTTCTTTTTATGTTTGAGGCGACGCTACGCCGCCGCGGTCTTTCTTCCTCCTGCGTTTATGTTTTTTGTTTGCTTTTTTCTTTCTTGTGTTTACTTGACGTTCGAACCATCGCGTATTTTGCTTTGCCTTGTTTGGCTTAGTTTTTACTTTCTTTCCTTCGCTTCGTCGCTTACTACCACCGGTTCGTCTGCTACGCTATGCCCGGACATTTGGAGGGCCGTCTGCAACTTTGTTGTTGTTGTTGTTTGTTTTTTTCCACTGTCGTCTGTGATAACCTCCTATGTTCGCCTTCGATTGAGTTTCTGATCCGAAATCTTCATATGTACTTTTTGATACTTAATAAATATATTAAAAAGTGTAAGCTCGTTATACATTTCTATTCGGATTTTATTTGAGTACGCGGTCACGTCTGCTATGGGTCATCGTTGGTTGATCAACCGGCCGCCTTCGGGCATACACCAGCGCATACTTGGAGATGGCAGGCATGCCATGTGCCTGTCATTTCCACTGCATCACAAAACAAGTTTTTGTGATGTGGTGGAAAATCCTTCTTCCGCTTCCCGAAGACCGAACAAACGTGAGTAATTAAGTTACTTCAAATTAAACTGGAAGAGCTATCCAAGTCTGGCTTCAAAATCGCCACTGACGCCTCAACAGACGAATATTTCACCAAACAAAAGTTCAGCTGAAGACGCACTTGAGGCCGCTGATCGACACTCAAAACAAAGGCACGGTGTGCAAGGATTGCCTGGACATGTACGCCAACAAGTACTGGAATGTACTTTTGAACTGCTGCGCCAAGCGAGCAAACAAACAACCTGCCAAAGTCACTGGGAAAAAGAAATGCGAAAGCAAAAAAGGTCGCACACTGCTAGCACGAGCAGATGCAGCGTGCGACTCTATTACCGGGCAGTGTGAGCTGGACACGTTATTCTTTCTCTTTTGTTCTTAGTTCCTACCAACGCCGCGAAAGCAAATAAACAAACGTGTAACGTGCAGCTAAAAAAAAAAAAAGTGAAGCTCTTTTTTTTTATAGTTTCGTTGTGTTGCTTTCTGCTTTGTTTGTTGTGGACTCAACACCAACGGCGAGCACCACCTGCTAATTTTCAATGCTCCTACCGACGCCCCGTGCGATCGTCGTCGTTGAAGGAGGTCTTTGCTGGGTGATTTGTATCTTTGTATCGTCTGCTAACTTCTTTGTTTCATTCGCCGTTGTTCGCGACTGTTCCCCATTTCTTTTTATTTTCGTCTGGGATGGGGACCCCATCTTTTCTGCAAAGTTCGGAAAGTGTTTGCACGGTCATTTTTCTCGTTACTTTTTGTTTTTGTAATGCTGCAGAGGCTGGTGCGCTTGCTCTGGTAATTTTAACATGTTGTTTGCGCACGTTTTAATAATCACCTATTCAGGTAAGAAATTGTGACAACGCAGTTTGTAACGGATCAACAGTAACCTCTTACGACGTAGTTCGAGTAGCTAAACGCCTTTTTCCGCTTCCCAGATGCGCTTCAAACGCGTGTGATCCCCCTGAGTGGCGTTTGAGACCTCTAAATAAACTGCTCTATCTTTGTTTATGCGCGCGTTGTTATTTGTTTGTCGTTGCAGTTGCGATCAGTGGATTCCGCTTTGCAAGCGGACTGACCGTAATGAATTGTTTCAGCTGTTGGGGTGACGAAACGGGGCTCGCAAAGCTCGAGGACGTCACGGAGCCTATACTTTTCCATTGCGTCGTCTGCTTCCGTAGACTCCGAGTCCGCTAGAGGCGCCACTGTCACGTTCGCCGCCGCTCCCATAGGTTTTCGGAGGAGTTTCCAGTATTGGCGAAGCTATATCGTATTTGACACCGCCAACTGGCATACAGTGTGAAGGCTTGTTCCGTGAGCGCACATTTCTAAAACTGCTATGTTCCCTTTGTTGGGCTGCCTAGCCTTTGCTGATCTGTAAATTAAAAAAATGGATAGGATTTTAAAAAAAAGTCAGCAAGAAAAAAAAAATGAGACGTTTACAAATTCCTGTAATGCAGAATTAGAGCGCAGCTCTTGAGGAGGAAGGGATGGTACGGAGAGGAGGGGTATGCCCTCCTCCTCCTCCTCCCTCTTCCTCCTCCTCACTCTCCTCCCTTCCTCCTCCCCCTTCTCCCTGCCTCCCTCCCTCCTCCCTCGTGGCGTCACTCGTAACCCTAGGCGGCCCTCAAGACGTCACTCGTGAAGGCCTCGTGGAAGGCCTCATGAAGGTCGTGATTTTCGCAAGCGACCTTCGTCAACGCCGTTATCAGAAACGTCCCATGATGCAACGCGCAAATCACGAGCGACCCGCTGCATTGCATCATGGGACGCTTTTCATAATGCAACGCCACGGGACCCTCGTGACGTCACTGCGTGACCCTTATGACATCACACGCCGTTATGGGACGTTTCCCATAGTGCAACACGCAGTTACACCAACGGCGGCGGCGTCGCCGATTCGCGCGTTGCTTCATGGGACGTTTTCCATAATGCAACATGCGGGATCCTCGTGACGTTCTCGCAACCCCACATGTGACGCCACGTGTGACGTTATTATGGGAAACTTTCCATAATGCAATGCGCGGATCACGAGTGAGACTTGTACATTGCATTATGGGACGTTTCCCATAATGCAACGCGTGGTTACGCCGACGGCGACAGTGACGCCGCTCAAGCCGGAAACGGACGCCTAAGAGCTGCGCTCTAAAATAGAAAAACCAACCAGGTGGAACCAGCGAGTGAGCGAGTGGGCGCAAACAGCGACAGAGTGCGATGTTGGGGAAGCGGTTAAGCCCGAAGGTTGCGTTGGTAAATACTTTCACGTCGGGAAAAGGCAACCACCTTGTCAAACACACGGAGTAGGCTCTTGTGAAACTTCCTTGTTTGGCGCATACGTGTGTGCGTCTGGAGACTTCTAAAGAGAAACGTCTGGCCAGATGTCCCTGAGTTCTTCGGAATGACCATTTTTGGAGGGTGGGCAATATATCGGGATTTTCTTTGACATAGATATTTCTACATAAAAGGGGGGGGGGGGGCAAATTTGAGGTTGGGCATATCAGGGGTGGAACTCATGAAATGTACTTGGGAGCAGCCACGGGAGCAGCTGAAACAGCTGTTTTGGAGCAGGTTGGGAGCAGCTAAAACTACATTCTGGAGCAGGCTAGGAGCAGCTCAGATCAGTTTTCATTGCACTTCAGCTTGTGTCTTAGACAAGCACGGGAGCAATTTCAATTGTGCTTAGCAGCACAGATGAACATGAGTGGTTAGGGACCTAGGTAGATGGGATAACAGTGTAACAGATGCGAAAACTTGAAACTTTGTGAGCCTTAATGAGAACCAAAAAGCAAGTACCATATGTTTCTGAAGATAGTGTCCTTGATATTTTCTGAGTGGCTTTCAGCTGCTCAAAATGCAAACCAGCACTGCTTATCGCACAACCCACACGTGCTCGACATAGTAATTATATGTGCGAACCACGTGACGTGCGTAAGCAACGGACGTGCAGTTGCGCGGAGGAACAGGGCAACAAATTTCGAGTTTATCCTATTGTGCAACTCAATATCGAAGCAGCAGACTACGATTAACGGAGTTATCGTATTCGAAGCGATAAGCAGGAGCAAGGTTAAAGTACGCCGAGCAGATCTACCGCTCGCGTGAGAGCTGCTGGCCGGCAAGGTTTCGGATCGGACCGCGTTTCAGTTCTATCAAATCACGATTTATCTTGCGGGAATGCGGTTCCAACTTCTAACGATGAAGTACTAAAAGGAATCTTTTGCTCATTTGTTTTCAACTGGCTGACGTCCGGATCCCGGGCCGCAGAGCCTCAGGCAATCTGACGCTTAACGACTCGACCTCACCTCGGCCGACTTGCTTAACCGCTTATGGTTGAAGAATAACAATCCAGTCGCAGGTGGTGTAGCGCTTGGAATCCGACCCCGAGTTTTTTCGCGCGCTTCCGACTCGGGATACACAGGGAGAATAAACAGAACAAAGGATTGCAAGGCCGACCAAGCTAAACGCGCTCATTGTTGCCAATCGAGTCGATAGAAACCGAAACCAAGACAAAATACAATTTTTTTGGCGCACGTTTTGCGATTTGGTGCATAATGGCGCGAGGTATTGGCTGTGGCGCAGTTTCCGCAACATGGCGCAGGATGGCGCAGACAAATGCGTCTGGCGCAAAATGGCGCAAATGGCGCAGCCGTTCCACCCCTGCATACGTTCAGGATATTACGATAGATACCATGCCTATCTGTTTTCAAGTGCTAGGGACACTGCATAGAGCCAAGAGCACCAAAAGGTTTCTTTCAGTTTTAGAAACAAAAGGCTTTTAACGTCCGACCTTCGACTAAATAAACTAGTCGAAAGCCAGGACCCTTTTCAAGGGCCGGTCCGACACCCACCCTTGTCCTGGAAGAGGTAGATGACGGTGGCGTGGATGGGGGACACCGAGAGCTGAAGCACCCTAGAGCCCGTGTCCACCTCGAGGTCCACCTGCCCCAGGTGTGGCTTCCAGTGCAGGGTGCGGTTGCCCTTGACTGCCTCAAAGGCCTTGGTGTACCGGTCCAGGGCTGCCTGCACTGCTGGGGGCACCACCAGCTTCTCATCCTTCAGGGACGGCCAGAACTGGGCCGAGATGATTGTGGCCGACACGTCAAAGTCCTGCGTGCAGCAAAAGAACACGACGACGATGCACGGGTCAGGAGGAACATCGCTGGGAAGTTCTGCCCTCTACCTATAAGAAATGCTTAAAGGGGCCCTGCAATGCCTTTTTTACTAATTTTTAATTTGCACCAAACCTGAGCGCACTGAACGTAGTAACTTAATGACACTTTTCTTTTCTCGAAGTTCGATTTATTTTAGAAGTTATAGGCAAATTAAAATTACAAAAACAAGCAAAAAATAACCTCCTTCATGACGTCCTTGGTTGCTTGAGTGGCCGTGAACTAGACAAGGGGTGGTGAGCTGAGCGAGCGCTCACGGCTGCCGTACTCCGTGTCGACGGCGCGAGAGGGCGCCACTAAAGCGTGTTCTGGATAGGCTGTATGTAGCAGGCAGCTAGAGCAGCTCTCATTGCATTTGCTGCGCGATTAAACACAAATTCGGCATGACACTTCATTGGCCACAAACGACAGCAAACACGGGGTAAAGATCAGTTCAGAATGGGAGCCACTTCGCGCTGCCATACCGCGAAACGGCCAAACCGCAAGACAAAGCTGCTCACCGAAGGCCTTGGGAACGCTCAGAGCCGGCCGGGTCCTTCGGTCCCTACGGCCGCAGCGCCGCCGCGTACATCCGGGACCTTTCCGTGTCGGCGCCTGATCTCACTACTCCTTTCTAGTAGGCGCCGCCTTTTCCACCGATTGGTGGCGGGTATGTCGACGGATCATTTCTTGTTTCCGTACTTTATAAACTGCATTTGTTTCTTTTCTGATCTCAAATACTGAACAAAAACTACTTTTATAAATAATTGAAACGGTTCGCGCCACTTATATTTTGTATTTCGACTAAAAAGAAGCTTTTAGCGGCTCTGACCAGTAGTAAGCCCAGGACCTAAGACGTCACATTACGCGCGCTTTCGGTACCGCGGGTCGCCCCGTCGGTGGAGGAGGTTTCCGCGTCGTCCGGTTAAAATATGACGCACTGATATTTAGTGACTCTCTCCGTGCCCGCTGGCTTGCCCGAACCCCAAGAGACGTGGAAACCGCAAAAAAGGTAGACGCTTAATTATGATTGCAGGAGCCCCTTTAAGGCACAATTGGTATCACAAATCTATGTTGCAAAAACCTGAAGCCAAGCCTAAAGGAAACAAGCTTCTGTTGGTCTTTCCAAGCACCAGACTCGGCAACACAAACGATAGACCCTGTTTTGGGTAATATGCTATACACCGACTAGTATAGCACTATTCCTCTTGTACAGAAGGCGGTCGGTAGAGCCCTGCGCTGATAACAGTTTGATCATCCGCATCCTGATCTGCATCCGCAGACCTTGTATCTGCATCTAATCCACATCCGCAGACTTTGTATCCGCATACTAACCACATCCGCAAAATTCGGAACCAAATCCGACCCTCAATTTGCGCATTCATTTTACATCATAAAATGAAGTATGAATAAAAAAATTAATAAAAAAGACATCCCTGGATGGTATCTCGTCTCCTTACCTTTGTACAAAGAACTCCTTCTGTCAGAAATACGGTGAAAGTCATTTTATCATATTCTGTTTTATCGTATGTTATAAAATAAGCGATCATCTTTCCAAAAACACTTCGCATCGCTGAAAAATGATTCCAGTTATGAGATCACCTTGCGAGTCCGTGACACTGACACTTTGTTCAGAAGATGAGCTCGAAAGAAAGGAAATTTTAATATATAGTATATATTTTTTATTTTAGAGCGCAGCTCTTCGGCGCTCGTTTCGGGCTTGAGCGTCGGCCGGCGCGGCGGCCGCTGTCGGCGCCAACCGCCCGAGGTCACGTGACCCCCAGGTCATGTGACCCCCCCCCCCCCCGAGGTCATGTGACCCCCAGGTCATGTGACCTCCCCGATGTCACGTGACCCCCCCCCCCCAGGTCACGTGGCCCCCAGGTCACGTGGTCCCCCAGGTCACGTGGTCCCCCAGGTCACGTGATCCCCTGGTCCACGTGACCCCCGAAGTCACGTGATGATGATGGCCGGTGACGATGCGGATGCCGATGGCGTCATCAGTGGCGTCACTGATGACGTCATCGGCATCCGCATCGTCATCATCACTGATGACGTCATCAGTGACGTCACTGATGGCGTCATCGGCATCCGCATCATGTCATCATCATTGATGGCGTCATCAGTGACGTCAGGTGACCCACCCTGAGGCCATGTAACCCCCTCCCCGAGGTCACTTGGCCCCCCCCCCCGTACCCTCCCCTCCTCCTCCTCAGAGAGCTGCGCTCTAATTCGGCGTTACAGGGAGTTGTAAACGGCTTTCACTTTTAAACCCACCTCAAGCAGATGCATATTTTAATGCGAATAGCATTCTTTGGATACTTCACGCACTTTTCGTCTATGTATCTATCTATCTATCTATCTATCTATCTATCTATCTGGCTATCTAACCTCTTACGCCGCGGGTCGATAAATAAATAAAAAAGACCGGCGCCGGCTGGGGATTCGAACCGTTGACCCTTTGATCAGCAGGCAGACGCGCTAACCACAGAGCTATGAAGGCAGTCATTCAACGCACTCTAAACACCTGTTTATATCTTTACCATCGCGCGCGTTCCATGCACGAGGGCTCATTCCGCTCTCGTGAGGCTTAGCACGGCCCCTAGCTCACCCTCTCCCGCGCTCGGGGAGAGGGTGATGTAGCAGCCGTGCTCACCCTCACGAGAGCGGAATGAGCCCTCGTGCATGGAACACGCGCGCTACCGGCTAGCTGTGACAGCGCTGTAAAGCGCGTCCTATGGTAAAGATATAAACAACCGTTTAGAGTACCGTTGGTGAGACTAGCTGAGACGCCAGAAAGTCTGGTCGGTACCATTTTGAGTGTTTGTGCGTATGGCGCGTGCTTTGCTCGCCTTCCTAAGTGACACAAACGCACGTGCTGGGCTGCGGAGATCGTGCGCAGGGCTGTGAAAGTGTCAACAAATTTAGAATCGCCTCAAGAGTGGGCTGGCGTATCTAGAGTGTGCCGGCCACCTGACGAACGCGCATAACTCCGCACCGTTTGATGCTATTCGCA
>JAZHYW010013564.1:0-10342 GCA_037355805.1 Ixodes ricinus | reverse complement strand
GAGCGATGAAAACGGGCCCCGCGCGGCAGTATCGTAGCAACCGGTGCTGGCGTCCCTACGTCACTTCCGCGCCGCTCCGCGTCGATTGGATCTGTTCGATCCAGATAATAGAATCGCGCGATGCGCCTGCGGTGGACGTAGCGGCAACCAGCGAACGACTCGTGGCGCCCAGTTTCATCGCTCATGTGTTCCATACTTAAAAAAAAGACCGTTTAAGTACGGTACATATCTGTGCTAATTCCTTGTTGCCACAACATGTTCCGTATATTACGCAACATGTTGCATATTACCACAGGCATGTCAAATGTTAACGAGTCGTTACTTCATCTTGTATTCTTATCTGAGAAAGTGCACTTGATGAATCAATCACGGGAGGCATATCTGACCATGCACTAGTTGCCTGCGATTTCTCCGCTTCGCAATGTGTACGTACAACTTCGAAGAAAACGCTATCATTATTTCACTCGAGCAAATAATATCGATGTTCTTGATTTCTTGGAAGAGGCCCGCGATAGATTTCTTGTGTTTTCCGAGATGAACCGGGAGTTGGTAGATAGGCTTTGGATTTTTTTCGAACAAGTAGTTTTTATACATGTGTCGACAAGTTCGTCCCTGAGAGATAGTCAAAAGAAAGAAACACTATTCGTGGGTGACGCGTGAAATCTAGTGTTTGGTAAAGTACATTTAAAAATTGCTTGAAATAAAGTACAAACTAGATGAGAAGTTATGTACTTGAAGTAAAATATAATACTTGCCATTGAGAATAATGTTTTAGGTTGGCTCCAGGACTACCTGAGAGAACGAAAGCAGTGCGTTGTGCTAAATGGTGAGAAGTCCGATTACGTTGGTGTTACATCTGGTGTCCCCCAGGGTTCTGTTCTGGGACCTTTGCTCTTCCTGGTATATATAAATGATACTATTAATGTAATACAATCAAATATAAGACTATTTGCAGACGACTGTATTATTCATAGAGTAATTAATGATTCAAATGACGTAAATTTCTTACAGGCCGATGTCGGCAATATTTCAATGTGGTGCAACAATTGAAAAATGAATCTGAACGCTAAAAAATATGTTCACGTGAAATTTACTCGAAAGAAAAGCTCCATTGGTTCAACCTACATAATAAATACTGAAATAATTCAGGCTAACTCAAGCGTAAAATACTTGGATGTAATTCTGTCCAGCGATTTAACGTGGAAAGCTCATGTGAAAATGATAACTCTGAAGGCTGTACGGATGCTTAATTTTATACGACGAAATTTTCGACAGGGTTCATGCAAAATAAAGAAACTTTGTACTTTACGTTTATTCGCCCGTGTATTGAATATGCAGCAGTTGTGGGGGATCCACAGAATAACCTAATAGAAAAACTGGACAAAATTCAAAATCAGTGTGCTAGATCTGTTCTAAATGATTACCAACGCGGGGCAAGTGTCGCCACCATGAAGAATAATTTAAAGTGGGAATCACTAGTTACATGCCAAAAAAAATGTTTAGGTTGAAATTTTTACATGATATATATATAAAAGTCACTTCTTTATCATTCGAGAAATGTTTTTACACGAACCTTTTATATATCGGGAAGGGCGGACCACCAGAACAAAATCCGACCCTGCTTTTGCCGTACTAATGTTTTTGCGTTTTTTTTTCAAAAACTATAGAAGAATGGAACAGGTTGGCTATTGAAGGATGTGTTTAACGTATACACAAGTTTGTTTGCGTTTCGATGTTTTTGTTAGAATTTAATGTATTTAATGCACTCACCCCTGCTATAATGCCAAAAAAACAATGCAGATCTCTCTGTAAAAAAAAAGAAGTACACCGGGCGCAATGTATACCTGAAGTAAAGTACTATAAATACAGTGTACTTTAAAATAAAATACAATTTCTTTTTAACACAATCTTTATGATACATTTTCATTCCTCTATACATTTTTCTTAAAAGCTCGTATGCATGCTCCCTTGCGTGATCGGGAGTCCATCAGTAATCTTCGGAAATCGCGGTGAAGATTGTATAAAGTCAAGTGGTTACAAGGTAGTTGTTTCATTTTCGCTGACGAACTATTTAACACAATCAACTTTAGGGTACTTGTTGACAAAGCATCATTTTGCGATACAAAGCTAAAAGAACCAAATTTGGGGAATATACCTTGAAGTCGGCAGTTGTAATTTCCTCGGAAAGTACCAGAAAAAAATATATTTAAGTAAAATATTTGTACATGCCCGAGAATGCACTTCAAGTGAAACAGAAGTTTTCTAAACCTGCTTAGATTAGTACTTTAAGTACAACGTACTTGAAGTACTTCCCAACACTGGTGAAACCTTACATCTAAAACGAAATATATATCGAGTAGAACAATTCGAACCAAGTTTAAATATTCTGCTTCCTTTCTCCAACATCAATAGGTGACCGGCGTTTGAGCCGGAAGTTTCGTCATCCAAAGCGAAGCACCACGTGACTTCGCGCTTCCGGTTCGTCCGGTGCCGGTCGTGGTTCGTCCAGCTGCACCGAGAGCCCTTCTAGGCGTGGTAGCCGTGCTGTATTCGCCTTGAAAATGGTTCACAGCTCCGCGGTACGTTGTTCTAGCGCAAGCCATAGACGGCATAAGATGTTCCAGTTCCCGTGAAACGAAGCACGGAAGCATCGATGGGACGTCGCTGTTAAGCGAGTGATGCAGCGAGGTGACCTGTGACAGTCAAACGTCGGTGACCGTTTATGCGCGGCCGATATTGGTACAGGCCAGTACAACGTGTTCTCTTTCTTCAGGTAGGGTCCGCGGGAAATAACGATCTCTAACAGTCTTTTGGCACCCACGGCACCCACCAAAAAGGTATCGATTAATCCGCAAAGGGGTGAGCACTGCCTGTTGTACAAGGGATCCGCGAGAACGCAGGATGCGATCTCGCAGGGAATCAGTTCATGGCACGACGTTTCGTCGACTTAGAGTGCCATCGCCAGGCCGTTTAATTCTTACATCGACAGCTCGGATTAACTTTTTCTGTAATGAGGCGCCGCAGACTGTTCCCGCGAAGCGGCGTGAATGGGTGGTTTGCTATAATATAAATGAACAAAAGGACAGGTCAGCTTGCTGTAATATAAAGAAGCAAAAGCAAATGGGCAGCACCTTCATATTGACTGATAATAAAGCGGTAGTACGACCCTGCGTAGCTCATATCAAAATCGGTGCTCGTTTATGCATGCTTTCTTACTCGACATCATTAAAAAACATGAGGGAAGGGGGGGGGGGTGGAGGGTTATGGTAGTTCACGGGGGCAACTTAGTTGAAGTACCAAAAACGTGTGTGTGTTAAAAAGCAAGGATTGTCACGTAGTCAGATGTCGTCGAAACTAACTTGTGTAGGGTAGTGGCGTTTCGATCGCGCGAGAAAACGCATTAGCTGAGTTAGAAACGCCGTCTGACCTAGCAAAATGGACAATTGGGCGAGTTGGTAAGAGTTCATATTACTTACAGTGCCGTCTGACCGACTTCTTTCCCTGTCTTCGACTTCTGGTTGCTTCAAGATTTTCTTACCCAGTCTCAGGTGTTCTAACGAAATGAGAAAAGTACGCCACACCCCGATCGGGCATTTCAGCTGGCCGCGTCTTACGGCTTACATTCGCGCCTATTTCAGTCGGTAATGTGATCTAACGTAACCATCGAAAATAAACAGAACCCAAATTAAAAACGCTGGCTCAAAGGAAAACGAAACATCTAACCCGAGTTTTCATGCGAAGATCCGGAAAGCACGGTGCGAGTGCAGCTTGCCGCCGGCCGCACCCGCTCTGCGCTTTCCTGCCCGTTCTCGATGCTTCTGCGTACCGATTACTACTTAACATATCCGTAGAAGTAACTTGAGACGTTCAGAAGTGCGTAAGTCACCCAGCAACAGAGGAAGCTGGCCCGGATTGATCGGGTTTCAACACCCGCACACGCTTCCGTAGCCGTCATGGGGCTGCGTCGGCTGCTAGCTACGAACCGGAAGTGAATAATACCCAGAGTTCTTTGCGGCTGCCGCCAAACGCCGGTCACCTATTGCGCGGCCTAGTGTGCATATCCAAATATAGTTACTTCAATGTCAAAATCGCAGAACATGCTCAAAGAAAATCCAAAAAAGTTTTGGGCGCATTTAAAAAAGCGTAACAAATAGGGAACTTAGTCCTAACGGGCAGACCTCAATGCAAGCTGCCTTGAGCGCAGACGATACTTGCGCTCTGCAAAGCAGGGATCATTGACAGCCGTCTACGGATAGACATTAGAAAGTCGTGAGGTCAGGATGGAGTTCCTAACGTTTTGCCAGAAAGGTATGCCGAATGGTGTTTCAAGTTTCTTTACGTGGTTTCACTCTTGCAGTTTAAAAACGGGTCAGGTGCCACCAGATTGGAAAGTGGCCAAAGTAGTGCTTATATTATAACAGTGAAGAGAAAAATTAGCGTTTGCAGATATAGACAGTGTCGTTGTTGAGTACATGTAGCAAGGTTCTTGAATATTTAATCATTCAAGCGCATCAAAACTTTTCTACAATCTACCGCATTTCTAATAGATAAACAACACGGGTTTCGTTGAGGTTGCTCCACAGTGACACAACTTCACCGCAAGGTCCATCATTTTGATACAGTAATTGATAATGATGGTCAAGTCGCTGCTGCTTTCTTAGCTTTCGCAGAGGAGTTCGACGGGGTTTAGCATCGCAAATTATTGCATAAGCTAAAGCAGGTACTAGATAATGATTGCCTCTTGATATGGTTAGAACCTTATTATACCAACCGTGAACAGCTCGTGTCTGTGGGCAAAGCAAAATCCATTGAATTATCCGTTCTATCTGGATTACCCCAGGGCTCGGTTCTCGGACCATTGGCCTTTTTTTTAGTTTTGATTAATGATTTGACGGTAGATGAACCCTCAAAACAGTGTCGATTTCTCGCGGATGACTTATACTGTTCTCCAAAATAGCTTGCGGTTTTTCCGATCAGAGATGTTTGATAGTCTTCAAATTATCTTTTTGTGGTGTCAAAAGTGACAAATGAACTTGAACGTTAAAAAATGCATTGCAAATGACAATAGCGCTGAAGAAGGTACCACCTTTTCCCTGTACATTATAAATTATAATACTTTAGCAGTAGTTAGTGAATACAAGTATCTAGGTATTACAATTACCTGCAACTTAAGCTGGCCTTCTCACATTGGGCAGGTTATTGCCAAAGCGTCTAGAAAACTGTGGTCGCTGCAAAGGGCTGGGATAGACTGCACCCTGAAACGAAGCTAACGCCGTGTAAATATCTCATCTTTCCTTTACTAGAACATGCTGACATTTTATGGGGCCTTCATTCACAATCGTATATAGACCAGTTGGAGAGTGTTAAAAATTTCTTAGGTTCATTTATAATTCGTATGGTAAAGAATCACATGTTTCTCCATTGTATGCTGCGTCTGGACTGCCTGAGTTGTCATGTCGAAACAGAGTAAAGCGCTTAAAATTTTAGACAGCATAATACATAACAAAACTTGTTTAAAGTTTGATGTTTATCTTCAGTGAAACGTGAGCCGTGACACAAGACAGAAGCGCGAGAAACTGATTCGTGGGTTTCGTTGCAGAAAGACGATTTATAAGATTGATTTTTCCCACGCACTGTTTGCAAGTGGAATGCGTTGCTCTGCAGTGTCGGGAATTGTCTCTTTTGCTGCATTTTCTAGTGAAATTGATGAGATCATCTTCGTCAGGACGAACTCCAAGGATTAAACTTCTCACTCGTGTTACTGAATATTTATGCGTATTTATTTGGTATTCTAATTTTTCTTCTTTTTTTTTACTGTTCTGCCTACACCATTTCTTGGCATTCAAAGTTTTCCAACAGTATCTTCAAAATAAATAAAATAAATAAATATCACTGAATTATTGAATGTGCCCCAATTTCTTAGCACGGGACAAGTTGGAGCAACAAGGTTAGCACGCATGTGTCCCGTATACCACTATTATGGTACAAGTGCCGTTTGCTGCTAGCTATGGGAAGTGTGCCATCGTGAGTCAAAAACAGCAGATGTTTTGTTGGAAACGATGTCAGCACATGTTCCAGTTTTACACCTGACTGTGCACTCACCATTTTTGTGCAAGATATCCTCTTTAAAAATGTGCTATTTTAATGCAAAAATAAACTATGCATTGCCGAACGCTCGGTTTGCATCCACATTTAGCGGAAGGCAGTCTAAACCGAAATGACGAAAATTCTCCAGAAATTTCAGATTGAATGACAGAAGTTTACAGGAACGGACGTTATTTTGCCACTTTCCGAAACTCACTTATAACTCTCGAATAAGATGACAAGTTCTTAGGTATTGGCATCTGGCCCGGACTGCAAGCGCTACATTTGAGCGGAAACTGAGCGTTTTGGCAATGCATGTTTATTTTTTGTGGTGAAAAACAAAACGAGCAAAAACACTGTAAATGTTTTAGGGGACACGCTGTATCATCGGACAGGGTATGCAAGTCCACTTCTGCAAGATGTACCGTTTCGTGAAAGTATCTGTATGTTCCTGTTGTGTCACACACAGAGACGCACGTATAGTTAGTAAAGCCGAAGTTCCTCATGGTGCTGATGCCTCATCATTTGTGCAAGGAACTTCGGTGGTTGCCCGCAATATGAGCATGCACCAAGAGGAAAATATACTCCTAAATTCATAAAGATTCGAAGGAAGGTAAATATATTCTTCTTGAGTTCTGATGGGATTGAACTATTGCAATGCACACATTGTGAAGGAAAGCCAAGTGTTCATTGCCTCAAAATTCTTAACACTTATTTTCAAAATTATTAGTACCAGTTGACTAGATGATAGAATGATCTGTTATCAACTTACGACTTCCCTTAGAACATAAATTGTGCAAACATTTTTCATAATGCAGGAACAAACAAGGCCTGAAGCAATGGTGAGGGTGCAGGCTAGCTGGTGTAAATTGAGCATAGTTGTAAACCCGAGACTGGGGATACGGACAAGGGACAAAACACAGAACGACACGGACGAAGTCTCAAACGCAGCTACAAACTTTATTTCACAGGACAAACATATATGTCACTCGCCACCCTTTGTCCCCCTCTTTTTCCCTTCCTTTTTCCCAAAACCCCTACCCCTTCCCTCTTTCTTTTCCCAAACCCACAAACATTCCAGTAAAAAAAAAAAAAAAATCAGACGGCGTCAACTTAAAGTTGCCGACAGATCCCGTGTCAACAACATACACCGCGACATCCCGAGGTCACTCCGGCTCTCCCAAACCAGTCGCAAAGCCGCCGACAGATCCCCTGTCACCACACACACCGCGACACCCCGAGGTCATCCCGGTTCTCTCAAACCAGTGAGCCGCAAAAATTTTTCGGCTTCCGAACTTAAGTGGACGGACGTGTGACTGATGCATTCGGCAGACGTCTTTATTCTAATGGTCTCCCTCACTAATCTTTTCATGTCGTTGTTTTCCCTTTCTACAATCTTTACGTCTCCCCAGGCTGGAGAGCAGTCGGCACATTCATTCAAATGTTTAGCTATTTCCGAATTCGGATCTTTGTTTTTTACATTTCTTTTATGTTCCGTTAATCTGTCGTTCACACATCTTTTGGTTTGACCTACATAAATGACACCACATTTCATTGGTATCTCGTACACTACACCGATCTCGCATACTGTAGACTTCTCTCTGTGCGCCTTTTTACACTGGTTGGGTGTTCTCAAAAACGGGGTCAACCGGTCCAATCTAAAATCCCTCTCAAAAACTACGTCGGCGCCGAACTTCTTTGCGCACGCCTTTAGGTTGTGTGAGATGTCATGGTGGTACGGGATAACCGCCCAACGACCCCGCCGTGGCTCAAGACTTCCTTTATTTCCCGAAACTAGCTTTTTAATCTGTCCAATTATGCCATCACCCGAAAACCCAGCATCCTTTAGTCGACACATCTGCTTCTCCACTGCCTTACTTACGTAGTGGGTGCAAGATCGGTTTAAGGCATTGTCAATTAATGATCTAATAATGCCGCATTTAACCGTCCTAGAGTGGCAACTCGAGCGCGGTAGGACAGGCTTCGGCATGAGTTTTCCGTACTCCCAGCACAAACCATTTGCCACGTGAATCTGCAAGTCCAGAAACTGCAGGTTCCCATCTTTCTCTCTTTCTAGCGTAAATTCCAATTCTGGTGCGGACTTCCTGACTATTCTTTCCAAATCTCTTCCCAGCTTTTCTTCTGCCGTACACACTAAAATATCGTCGACGTAACGTCGGACAAAACCCAAGTTCTCTGGCGTTCCCCCTAGAAAACTCAACACACTAGAATCTAGACTGTTTAAATAAATCTCCGACAAAATCGGCGCCACCGCTGACCCGATACATACACCTTCTTTTTGAATATATTTGCGTCCACTGTACTCAACCACTGTTGATTGCAAGTAATAGTCTAAAATACGTAAAAAACTGTCAACCGAAATTCCCGCCCCGGACTGGAATTTTACAAGATTTAACTCCAGGTGGTCTTTGACCCGTTCCATCAGGAGATTCTTCTCTAAGGAATAGTATAAGTTTTTTATGTCCATTGAAAAAAACAAACCGACGCTCATGGTGATGTTCCCTCAAAATTTCGATTAGTTCCGCAGTGTTCCTTAGCGATAACGTGTTCGCCAACGGCACAAAAGAAAACCCCTTCTGAATGAACCCCGATACAACTTTCTGCCACGTTCCATTTTCATTGATTACAGCACGTAATGGCATTTCCGGCTTATGATCCTTCAGAAAAAATTTGATGCCCAATTCTGAACGCTGTGCACCTCTGATTCTAGTGACTAATTGGTCGAATTCATACTCCTTGAGTTCTTTGCAAATACCTCCCCTCAATCGTGTCAAGTTTTTGTCAGATTCATTAAATAGGCCACTCATGGTGCACTCCGCCTTCTCTCTAAACATGTGAAACGGGAGCACAGCAAAACTTCCCGACTTATCCGTTTGCAACAACTGTAGGGATTTTTCTTTCAACTCTCTCTCAACCACCCGGACCTCCCGAAAGTTTCTCTTTTCAAGTGGATAATCGTCCTTCATTAGGTTTTCCATCCGGTCAAGTGCCTGATCAACAAAAGCAGGTCTTTCGTCAACATCAACCGCCCTGGAGACCGTCTGGATATTCGAAAAAACATCAAGGCGCGATGGCTTGACATTGACACAAAACTTAGGACCCTTCATCAACAGCCTTTCCGCGCGTTCCGATAACACGGCCCCACATGGATTGACAATCCCATGTTCCGTTGCGCTGCCCTGGCCAATGTTGCTCTTCTTGGGAGCAAATCCCGTGTTCGATTTGCGTGCACTTATGCCTTCAAGTACAAGCCTTCTTTTCACATACCAGAGTCTCTCGAAGTCAATCCGCATGAGTCCAGTCCAGTCACTGTAGTCGTCCCTCGTCCGCATCCCCAGTCTCGGGTTTACAACCATGCCCAAACAAGGCCTCTTTGCCCTTAATACAAATCCATATGGGGATAAGTAGTGTTGATAAAAAATGTTATAGATAAATAAAAAGAAAAGAGTTTAACTATATAGTCTGTCTCATATGTTGCAGCAACGCGGCTGAAGGCGCTCCCACGAAGCTCTCTGGTAAACATGATTAGTAGTTATCTTCCTTTCCACTCGCCTCCTCTCCAGCGTTTGCTTTGCTCAAGTGTGAAGTGTGGAGGGCTCTGTGGGAGCAGTCTATCCAACGTTTCTTGTGTTGCAACAAACTATAGTGCTAGCTAAACTCTCCTGCAACTTCTTCTGGAACTCTTAAAGTTCTTAAACGGCTCCTTGGACCTTCGGGTCCACCAGAGCCACCTTCCGGAAAGACCACCGGGACACCTCCTCCGGGTTCATGCCCCACGAGTCGGCTGCAAGGAGTGTAATGTTAAAATGTGAGATGAGTTTAGTTTAGCTGCAGAAAATCTTATAACCTCTTTGAATTTACGTTTCTTTTTGTTAGTCCTCCTACTTGAACAAACTTATATGATTTTTATTTATTTATTTATTCAGTACATCTTCAAGTATAGCAAATATACTCCTCTTGATTAGTCTGTTAATCCTTTGCCGATCTAGCTACAGTGAACCTCTCGATGTCGAAAACCAACCCAAGTCAAACATTTCCCGAACTAGGTCAGGCTCAGTGAGCACCGACATATCATATGCCGTACCCAGAACTCAAACACCGCTCTAAGTTAGACAGTTTGAGTACACTCATCTCGCCCCCTGTGACTTTTTTCTTTGTTTCCCCAGATAAAGAAAGTTATCAAAGGGAATCGGTTTGCCGATGTGGAAGAGGTGAAACAAAGTACGGCAGAAGCACT
>JAZHYW010013563.1:0-19745 GCA_037355805.1 Ixodes ricinus | reverse complement strand
TATTGCACAGCTCAAGGGTACGTCATCAGCCGACGTGAACATGACCCGCTGCTCTGGTGATCCAAAACCCAGGAAGGAGGCCAGACTTCGTACACCTGCGACTCGTCTCGAGCGCGCTGTTTCTCGGAGAGCTCGCACCTGTGCCGGCAAAATCAGGTCGCAATCCACGAGGTCTCTGTTTGGATGATGCTAGGCGAGACTTGAGGAGTGCAGTCCATGCGTCGGTGGCGGAGGGTCGGCAGAAAGGACCTTCACAACAGGGATGCCACCGTATCGTTTTTTTCAACCGTAACAGACGATAAGACATGTGTTCCAGGATGCTTCAGGTGGTCCACTATTCTCGAAAATTCAAATGACACTGCCTGCACGATCTTCAACGAGGTAACCTACAACGAAAGTACCTATTGTCCTTTCATACAGCAGCGTGGTAAAGTTTCATGTTCAAGGCCACACCTACAGATAAAGTATACCAGTTGATTCCACCGCGACGTCACGTGATCAATGTTGACAGGGGCATCCTTATTGGACAGAGGCGTTGTGACGTTTTGATGGGATTTAGGGTGACGTCGAATTTATTTAGAGGTCGAAGTCTTTTCGCATCCCTTGTCAGACAGACAGGATGTCAGGGAAGACTCCTCGCCGTCCGAAACCACTACCATCGGCATCAAGGCAAAGTGCCAAGCCTATGGGAAAGTAATTTCGGGATCAAAAACTTCCACTTCTAACTTCATCTCAGTTGGCGTCTCAAACAAATTTTAAAATGTATTGCAGTATCAGTATTTCTGTATTTGTATTTCTGCCCTTCCTAAAATGTATTCCTGTATTTGTATTTCCAAATACTTTTTGCCTCTATTTAAAATGTATTTCCGATACGTATCGCAATACATTTTTACAGATGTATTTTAGTATCAGTATTTTAGGTACTATTTTAATGTATCCCAGTATTTGTATTTCCAAATACATTTTTGAGTATTTTTACCCAACCCTGTATTTGATGCTCCGTCACGCTGCCGCTTGATGGTTCCGCGGGCTTGCGCCGTGATAAACTGGCTGGCCCGGAAAACGGCAAAAAGGCCGTCCATTTATAGTCGAGAGCAGGCGACACTGGATGGGTCTTGACCAACGGCTGTTGTTCCGGTGCAATGCTCCGTCACGCTGCCGCTCCATGGTTTCGTAGGCGTGTGCTGGGTGAAACTGACTGGCTCGGGAAAACGGCCTGCAAAACAGCTGGTCGTAAGCGTTGCTCTTGTCCGTCGCCGCCAAGTGTCAATGTCAATGCCAATGAAAGACATGGACCGTGTCGCTTAACACCCCGATCGAAGGTCTTCGTGAACCACTTCGGGTTAGAGACCTCATCCGCCTCGCGGCGGTGACCAGCGTCCGACCCCGTTAAGGGACCCGTGGAGGGGCCCCAGATCAAAGTAAAGCTAAAACAACAAAACAGCGAAGGCATAACTTTGAGAGAGTATTCCTAGCTCTATTACCTCAAAAAACAAAATATTGCAACATGATTTTGCAGATCTTGTTAGTACCTATCATTGGCCTTAATGTGGGAGAGTTTACAAAAATTCAAGATCACCTTTTTCTATTGAGCTTCAAAGTAACTCGTAATTATTAAAATGGCTGCATTTGAGCGATTCTCAGAAATCTCTTCTGTCACCCAGAACAACAATATTTAGCGCCAATATTAACAAGATACAAGACAACACACTGGCAAATTTTGAACGTTCTGGTATTTATAAATCGGAAAGAAAGGAAATATCAAATGTAAGTATTTATGCGTACTGTGCCGTGCTTGCGATTAGTTTCTGGAAATTAACAACGGCAATAGTTAATGATAAATACTTGGAGAAATCATCCTTATACTTAGTTTGTCAGTAAATATTTCTAGACCCGTATCCACATGCCCTTTGGTAGCAGTGCTGCGGAACGGCACCACCGTTCCATTCCAATTCCATTTCGGGGAATTAGAGTTACTCATTCCGGAAAAAAACTGATTTTGAGATGTTTAATCCTAAAGTAACGAAGGAAATGAGGGATTAAAGAAAGCCTGCGGTACTTAATGCGTTGTAGTCAGCCATTTCAAATTGTGCCTAACTTTATTGGAGTTTTTGAGGCTGTCAGTCTCTTCAAAACATCCATTTATTTTCTTTCTGTTTGGGGTTTGAATTATGTCAACAGTGAATTCTAGCCCGGTAGAGGTGATTTGTGTCAAATAATTAGTTGCATTAGGCATTTTTTTTTATTAAAGAAGCACTGCATTATTCTAGCCGGAATAAAAGGGTCACTGTTTTGTTTTGAAAGGGACAGCTTTCCCACAGCACACGCCAGCATCCTCAAAAGATCACAGCAGTTGATGAGTGCTGCACTGTCATCTTATGGTTTAAAACTGCACATCAACCTTGTGCTGTGATAATATATTCATAGGCAACTTAATTTCCTATATCCATTGCACATAAATACCATTTACCTCTGTAGAGGGAATTTTCGAAAGTGCAGAAAAAATTAAAAACAACAGTGTTTAAAGAAGTATTATTGAACACCTGAAAGAAATAATCCAGCAGCCCGGAGACCTGCCGAGAGAAACAAAAGTGACCATAAGGACAGCACTTACGCCGCATTCACTCTGGTGGTTGATCCGGGTTTGCAAAGCGGTCATGGATGCGGTTTGCGAGCCACCCTGTTCAGACACACCGAGACGCCGTTCGCGGTTTGTAAGCGATCCTGCATGCTCTTCAGGGACTTGCGTTTGGCAGCCTTTGTTTTACAGTTTAAAATATCTAGGCTCTCTCTACGGGGTCAAAGAAAAGCTTAGTAACGTTCTTCAATGAACAGACACTGCTTTTGTCACTGAAATGCGTTGGGGTTGGCAGGCACAAGGCGCGCGCGGAGTTCTACGCATTGCTAAGGTTTGACTATTCCCGTCATCTTAGTGATAGGAAACGAGCCACTGCCCGAATGCAGGTCGGGGCATTAACTGCCACCACCGAAAATCGAGTGCCTACAGCAGGCTTCGTAGTCCACTGTACGAGCAGCATTTAAATATCGTCGACAGCGGGGATCGCAAAGCTTGATGAATAACTATTATAATATTAATATTCTAATTAATTGTATTCTTCCTCTTATTATTATTACTAATTCACGGGGATCGCATTTTTAAAATTGTCCCCAAAGCACCATCACCAAGCTTTGCGAAAGAGAGAGCTGACTCAAAATGTCCGCTTTTATCCTTAGAATTCCACCGATACGAATACGCTTCTTGTTCAGTATAATTGTGTTTTAGTATACTTTTGTCACATTAGTTCCAGAAAGTTGGTATAAAGTGAGAAATGTTCCTTGCCAATATCTGTTAGAACCTCAGATTGGGCGAGCTTAGTTATTTATGTTGGTTGATCGTATGCATCACATTCAAAAAACTGTCACTCAAGCTATTACACACACATTTGCCTAATCGTTATAAGAAAATGAATTGTAAAGAGGTTCACTTAATCGTTAGAAGAAAGTTTTTTGCCGTTTTATTCTTCGTTTCTTTTTTGAAAGTAATCTCAAATTAAAGTAGAAGTAGAAGCAAAACTTATATGCGCTATACAAGGTTGTTCGTGAGCGCCGTCTGAGAGTTTTGTTCCATTTGTGTGTGTGAAAGCTTGAGTGACAGTTTTCTGAGTGCGCTGCAACGTCGACCAACTTGCCAATATCGTTGCACAGCCCCTTTAAATATCGCCAACTTAGGGATCGCTAAATTTAAAGGGGTCATAAAAAATGTATCGACCTAATCTAAACTAACTAAAGGAATCCTGGAACCCCGAACCAAATCCCATTCCACTGAACCACTTCAAACGCAAGGAAATGTGATATTACGACGAATTCTGTACGGGTGGCGCAACAACACCATACATGACTCAAAGAATTTGAGACCATCGAGAAAAGAAAGCTGGAACTCCTGATTAAGAACCCCCCGACCAAAGATGTCAACTATGCAAAGGAGACGGCACACTCCCAAAACTTTACCACCTGATTTGAAAATGTGAGGCCCTCGCCCACACACAGAAGCGATGCTTGGGCCCAGCTGGGCGAAGACACTCCTAGCTCCTACGAAGAGTGGATCAGACCGTTTGGCGACTCTGAAAGACGAGTCCGAATCTTACGGACCCTGCTCGATTATACGATGTCGGGCGACCTAGGGTGCCTCTAATGTCCTCTCTGTTTAGGGTGATGCCACCCTTTGTAGTACCCGATGCCGACAGCACGCGCTCACGGGGAAAATACGAAGAAATTGACGAAAACAAAATGTCGCTATAGCAGAGTCAGCGCCACAAACGCGTGCAGGGACACGCTCTTTCACGCGCTTCTGAACAAAAAATAAAAATAAACGTGTGGGACAAAATGGCGAGATGCCACCACCCTAGGCGAAGCGCACATGAAGGCACCTCAGGGCGACCTACGTCAGGACTTCTAGAAGGGGAGCTCCTACGGGGAAAGTCCCGTGAAAAAAGTCACTCGCGAATGCGACCACTTCTTTTTTTTCTTATTAAACGTTTGACACACACACATTATATTTGTTAAAGTTTAAAGCTGTTTTTTTAAGTTTTGCGGCCAAACATTGCATCTGGATTATACAAACTGCGGTTAAAATTAAAGTGTTTTGAAGATTATGAAACCACTGTATGGGAACCAGAGGCAACAAAACGTGATTATAAAAAATATATGAAGAGAACAGATATTCAACTTTATTTAATGTTCAAAAAACAAATGTAAACTGGTAAAAACAAATCATTTCTTGACGCTGGGTTTCTGGTTTCATATACATCCGGGTCTTCAGCAACGGTGGCTGCGGTGGCTCTGTCGGCTGCTCGGTTGCTTGTCGTTTTCCCCTCCTCATCTCTGTTCGTGGGATGCTTAGTTTGTGTTTCGTGCTTATCATCATTTGCGTGTGTTGTCAGCTCGTGTCAGTGCCCGCCATGTTAACCGTGTGCGTTGTGAGACACTGCTGCAAGGCACACAGTAGCGCAGACGACATACGGTTTCCTAACCTGCCGCACGACCCACATTGTAGGGTCCTGTGGCTTCGCGCCAGTGGCAGCGATGGTCCGGATGACATCGGCGCACGCGTGGGTCACGTCTGTTCAGGCTTGACGCATACTCACAAAGCCTGGCAGTTCGACGAAGGTGCCTTAGAGTGCCCGGTCGTAGCATAGGAAGCGCGATGATCTGGTAGCACAGAGAATTTCTCGGGGAACCTGGACGTCAGCGCACAGCTCTTGCAGCGGCGAGGACCTGAAAACATAGTTTTCGAACCTGACGAGAAAAGAAGCTGTAGTGCGAGGAACACGAAGAGCACGAGCGGACATTACCATCGCTCGGGAGAAGTGTGATTGGGCGTCTCGCCGCAGCGGGGCGCCCGTCACGTGGCTCTCCAAGTAGCGCAAGGTGCGTCGATGCACGAGGCACGTGCAACGTGCAGCCCTTAAAACATCATGGCGGCACAGCGCAGCACAGAGCAAGATTTCATACGCCATGTTCTTCCCAGAAGTGGCGCGCGTCTGGTGTCTCGAGCATTTCCACAACAATGAATGGCGCCACTTTTCCAGGATATGGGGTATCCACACGAAGGAGAACTCCGCGGACGGATGTCGTGACGTCAACAACCCGGAAAACTCCGTCCCCGGCTCCGCCGCCCACCTGCAGAGCTTTCGTGATGATGGAACGAAGCCTCCGCGCCTCCGCAACGGAGGATAACGGCGCCGCGAGGCGTCAAAGAGGGATGACGTATGTCGCACGTTATGCGCGCTCCGCGGAGGAAAGTGGCCGATTTCTCCTTTGTGTGGATACGCCAATAGAGGGGCTTTAGGCTCCTCCTCTCATCCGCTGTCTGCCGCTCTACTTTTTCAATTTCGGCTGCTGCCTCTCGTGGCGACCTGCCAGGCTTTGTCAGAATAGAGGAGGCTATGGTTCAGACCACAATCTTCCGGGGACTACGAAATGAATATTCAAGTGCGGCGAAGCTCCGGCCTGGATTTTCGGAAGAGGCTACTGTTTGATATTGCAGAGGGGATTTCTGTCCTACTTCATTGTGCCTGTGTTGATAGTTGTTAATGACACAGAACATATCTGCAGGATTCTTGTCTTAATTTCAAGTTTATTTCATTTATTTATTCTTTCATTTATTTCACCTTAAGGGCCCGTTAAGGGCATTACATAAGCGGGGCGTAATCAGAATTTCAACAATATAAAAGCCAAAAGACAAGCATGATACAATCAGGGAACTCGAAGAAATTATACAAAATTGAAGCTTATGGCAAGAAAGGTGTAGTTTTACTGCAGATTAGAAATCAGCTGGGCCCAAGATAGTCCTCCCCTTTGTCATCTTTTAACAAAACTCAACATCACTGTGTCTGCGAATTCTATTCGACTCGTTTATTTTCATCACGAGCACGTTGGGCATTGCCACAGGGTTGCAATGATTTCAGAACGCCGAGCTCTGATAGGCTGATTGAACAAAGTAGTGGGTAAACCTCAAGACATCTAAAATTACGGTCGATTTACAATCTTTCAATTAAAGCCAAACGGAGCTCAGCGTACTTCTGACGTCATCACAGCTACTGCGCAGAGAGCAGACGACTTGGTCTCCGCATAGGAAACACACAAACTGTTTTTCTTTGCGGCAGAGCGATTCCGGCGGCAGCCGAGCAAAGGTTTCCTGACGTGACACTCAACAGGCTGTCCTGAACTGCTACCTGAATACGCTATTATTCAACTTTCTCGAAGATAGTGTTGCCATAAGAAACATACAATTTCAGTGTTCTGTATAAGATTGGTGAGCACTGTATGTTCCAGTTTAAAAACATACCATATTTCCATCAATGCTAGGGCAAGGAGCCTTCTTGAAGCCACATACTGACCCCTACATTCCAAGGCTGCACTTAATTCTTGAGAGAGAATGTAGAGCAAAATGTTTAATGATGTGCATCTCAATACCTTGTTTACCGGTATTTTGCAAGCTCAGAAATGACTCTTTAGTCACTTTCACTATATTGTTTATGTTCAAATAACGGCTTTAGGTTTCTTACCAGTCAAAATAGTGAGAACAGTATATAATAGTGTGAATAACGAATCGTTCGTAGCACAATGTTGTAACAAAAACGAATATGTCGTCATAAACAGCAAACTTGAAAATTGTGCTCCACTTCTCATTTTATGTACGACGTTCAGCTTTGTAAGAAGTTACATTTCTGTACATACTGCGATTGTTACGCCTCCTTCGTGCCGATTTGTGCTGAGACATATCACCTGTGTTCTTAAGTGGCGAATAAACACATGACTTTGTGCGCAATGAATCATTCATTTGTAAAATACTGATAGATAGAGAGATAGATGTATAAATATTTATTTCGGCTCAGGAAAGCCTCGGCGACGCAGTTAGGCAAGTAGCCCATACCGTGAAGGCCGGTGGCGCCACGTTCAACTTTGATAAGAAGGCAATGTACGGATAATTTAAAAAAATGGTCGATTATGGTCTGAATGAAGCTTCTGGGACGAGGGTGAGGGGTTGATGTGTGGTTGAAGAGGGTGAACAGCCATAGGCCTAGCAGCGGTCGTCACGACGGTGGTCTTCACGGGGCCGCCATGGGCTATTGACTTCTAGCAGGCCGATCTCGAGCGCCTGGAGAGGGCTCCCTGCTTGCGATGCTTGCAGATAAGCCGGCCGAATTTCTGACGTTCGCATGGAGTCCAGCACCTCTTTGTTGGGGCTCCAGGGCTTCATGCCAATGTTGGCCAGGTGGCGGTCTTCACGAAAACGGGCCCGGAAGTCTCCCCGCTTGTGGTTGAGCTTGCAGCCGAGTAGCACGAGAACCCTGTCTATCGAAGACATGGTGTTTTACACTGGTCCGCTGGCTCTCTGAGGATGAGACAAAACACGTCTTACTCCCAGCTGGCTTCTTCTTTCGTCGTTGGGCTTGTGCAACGAAGTCGAGAGCCCTCACAAGCCGCCGTCGATGTCGTCGCAGCTACTCTTGTTGTCAGACGACGAACGATCTCTCGTTTGACGTAACGGGGCTTCAGCGTACGGCTCGAAACCCAGAAGCCTACTGCGCTGTAAGAGGTGACGCTGGAGTTCAGGGAGGTCGGCCATTTTAAAGTTATCTGAGCGAAATATCAGACGTCAGATGTCATCCTGGTCGTCTTCCAAAGCTTATTCGGTCTTACTCCAGGACACAGTGGAAGAAACATTTCGGTGATGACTCTCTGTCCGACGTGGCGACCACATTATGTCCGGCACACCGAGCACTTCACTCGCACGGGGATAGATGGCGCCCAAGTAATATGGAATCCAGCCCAAACCGACCGCTCCCGTTGTTGCTCCCAGTGGTGGTCCCGCATTCCCTCGCTCACCACTTCTTGTTGTACCTCACGCCCACCACGCTGCTACCTAGCCGCCAGAGTCCGCAAATCTGTGCTCTTACTTCCTCTTCTCCTTCTTCGGGTTAAGGCTCACCTTCGTGCACGATGGTGGCACCTGTGATCGACACAGCACCGAAGCAAAACACGAGTAATACATTCTTCCCGGTAGGACACGCGTTTATTTACAAGTCTAAACTGAAGGTCCGCCACTGTTCATGGCGTCGGTAGGAATGTCTTTCTCTGAGCGCGCGATGGATGCTCGTCTTCGACTTTCTCTTCCTCTTCGCTTAGCGATACATATCAATTTCCCCTTCTGGGTTAATGCTCAACACAAAGTCCTTCAAATGTGCTGGCTGTTTGATATTGCGACCGCATCTGGTTGTAGTTCTGGGGCCCATGTCCGCCTGGACGTCCGTAGTGTCCATGGAGGATCCGTTGTCCATGTTGTCCATGGAGGATCCGTTGTCCATGTTGTCCATGGAGGATCCGTGGCCTTCCTGTGCTTCCAGTGGTTTTACCGCTGATGCTTCGTTAGTGACCTCGACGTTTGGGTACGCTACGAACGGAGATGTTTCCACGTCCACAGCTTCTGTGTTCTCTCGTCGGTGGCGAATGTGATCCACGTGTCGACGCTGAAGTTTTGAGTCCACTGTCTTTGTTTGGAATGAGCGAATCCCCATAGGTTTCACTATTACTGCTGGAATCCATGCAGGACTTCCACTAAAGTTCCTTATGTAGACGGTTTGTCCTGTAGAATAATCTTCCGTCACTCCATCTGTAGAAACTTCTCGATCTTCGTTTCCCGTTGCCCATTGCTTCATGAGGTCGAGGGGTGTGGAAATTCGTCGACCGAACATTGCCTCTGCGGGTGTCTTCCCCGTGGCAGAAGAGATTGTCGTATGTTGTCGGAACAGGAACCTGGCGATCCTGCATTGCACTGTTCCCTCCGTAAGCTTCAACAGAGCTTTCTTTGTTTCACCCACCATCCGTTCTGCTTGACCATTAGTTGCCGGGTGGTATGGCGCGCTTGTATAGTGTTTGATACCATTCTTTTTTAAAAACTCGTTCATTTCGCTTGACACAAAATTCGGTGCGTTGTCAGAGACGAGGATCCTTGGTACTCCAAAAGTTGCCATTACAGTGCGCAAAGCATCGATGACGCGCGCGGACGTTGTAGATTGCATCGGCTTAACTTCCAGCCACTTAGAGTAAGCGTCGACGACGATCAGATACGAAACTCCTTCGATTGGTCCGGCGAAGTCAATGTGGATGGTTTCCAGGGTCGAGTAGCAGATGACCAGTCAGGTGCTGGTACTGTCGGCTTGGAGCGATGATGTTGTTGACAAGTCGGACACGCAGCTGCGGTGGCTTCGATGTCTGCGTTCAGTCTCGGCCACCAGAAATGGCTTCGGGCAGTGCTCTTCATAGCAACAATACCTGGATGATTGGCGTGCAGCGTTTTCAGAGCTTGCTCGTGAGCCGCTCGCGGAATAACTACACGTGCTCCCCAAGTTACACAGCCATTGTGTGTTGCCAACTCGTGTTCCCGACGCTTGTATGGCGTGAACTCGTCTCCGGTCCAGTTTGAGCTGGTACCGTCTTGTAAGCCTTGGTAGATCGTCGACAACGTCGGGTCCTCTTTGGTTAGTCGTGCTATGTGTTGACCTGTTAGTGGTGGACACTCTATAGCTTCCAGGAGAAGTATATCCCCTGGAGGTGCAGCTTCGTCCTTCTTACTTGGCAACGGCAAACGGCTGAGTGCGTCTGCATTTTGATGTGACTTGCCTTGCCGGTAGCGCAAATCGTAGTCATAGCCTCCAAGTAGAAGGCACCACCGGGTCATGCGGGGTGAGAGCATTGCAGGGATCTGCCGACCTTGGCTCATTATTCCCAGGAGGGGCTTGTGATCGGTGTACACAGTCACGTGCCGCCCGGCGATGTACTGATTGAAGTGCTTTGTGCCAAAGATTATGGCTAGTCCTTCCTTGTCCAGTTGTGAATAGTTCCGTTCACTTTTGCCCAGTGTTCTGGACGCATAGGCAATTGGAACTTCCGCTCCTTCGTCGTTCAGCTGCGACAATACTGCCCCAACGCCGTAGGGCGAGGCGTCGCAAGACAAAACAAGTTGCCGTTTGTCGTCATAATGCGCAAGCACTGGTGCTGAGCTGAGGAGTGTCTTGAGCTGTCTGAAAGCAATGCGCTCTTTCTCGCCCCAGCACCACCTGGCATCCTTGTCAAGGAGTCGATGCAACCTTTCGGCAGTGCATGCTCTGTCCTGCAGAAAGCGACTGTAAAAGCTCAGCATGCCAAGGAAAGCTTGCAGTTCCTTTTTGTTGCTCGGTTCCGGTGCTTCGGTGATGGCCTTGACTTTTTCGGCTGTTGGTCTGACGCCCTTGTCGTCAACGTGGTAACCTAGAAATTCTATCGCCGGAACCTTGAAGTTACATTTAGTTTGAGAGACGCGGAGTCCAGCTTCCTCGAGGCGTTGAAGAACGGCTTCCAAACGCTGTAGATGTTCTTCTTCGGTTGACCCTATGACCATGATGTCATCAAGGTATGCTCCGGTGCCTTCGAGACCTGCCAACAGCGTATCCATAAACTGTTGGAAGAGCAGAGGCGCTACCGAAACTCCGAAAGGCACTCGTTTTACGCGGAAGAGCCCCATCGTTGTTGTCACAGTCAGTAGCTCCGCCGTGGTGTCGTCGACGCGCAATTGCTGATACGCTTGCTGGAGGTCTATTTTGGAGAAGATCTTCCCTCCTCGTACGATGGACAGCAAGTCCGGTGCCGTGGGAAGGGGATACGCGTTTGGCTTAAGTGCGGGGTTGACTGTGCACCGGTAATCTCCACATAACCGTAGTGAGCCGTTCTTCTTGCGGACGATCACTAACGGTGTTGCCCAGGACGATGATTTCACAGGCTCCAAAATGTTCTGCGCTTGTAGCTTTTTCAGCTCATCGTGTACTGCGGTACGCAGAGCAAGGGGAACTGGCCGACACTTCAAGAATTTCGGAGATGTATCTTGTCGTAGGTCTATGTGTATCGGTTCGCCGACATGACCGTCGAGCTGACCCTGGAACACTTGTTTATGTTTCGTCAGAAGATCTTCCAGAGTTCTGGGAGACACTGCGTATACTCCGGACACCTTGATGTTCAACGCAGGAAACCAGTCTCGGCCAAGAAGACTTGCCCCCTTTCCATTAACCACGTAAAGTTCCAAATGAGCTTCTCTGTCCTTGAATCGTACATTGACAGGCAACTTCCCAGCCAGGGGCATGCGGTCTCCCGCCCAGACGCTCAAGGAGAGGTCACAAGGATCGAGCTTAGGTGGCCGTCCCTGCCAAAGATGTTCAAAAGTGTCGGAGCTGATTATTGTGTGTGAGGCTCCGGAGTCCACTTCCATGCTGAGAGGTCGACCATTAACGAGAAGTTCCGCGATGATCCGTGAGGAGTCTCCTTGTGTAACGCTGTTAACAGCGAACAGGTCACCATGCGTCTCGTGTTCCGGTTCTGTCACGTGATGCGTACGACTTATTGAAGTCTCTTGGAATTTGGCCTTACGTTTGAAACACGCCTCTTCCAAATGTCCCTTCTTGTGGCAAAACTTGCATATTGCCTTGATGTGCTTGCAGTCATCCGGTGAGTGCATGCTTGTGCAGCGAAAGCAGGGTTTCTTCGCTGGCTTGTCGTCTTTTGCGGATTTCACTGCCGTGGAGTTCTGTACCTTGCCTTCTTTGCTAGCCTGTATTTGGCGTTGCTGGCTGGTGGCGGACTCCGTCGCCAAGGCCATCGTGTACACTCTTAATCTGGGGCCACCTAGGGAGCCACCTATAGCCGTGACAAATGAGATCCAACTTGTCACGGCAAATTTTGGGGCCACCTAAAATTGCCAGCCCGTTTGCCGTCCCTTTTTAGGTGGCCCCAAAATTTGCCGTGACAAGTTGGATCTTGCCGGCCCGTTTTTTAGCTGGCCCGTTTTCTAGCTGGCCCGTTTTCTAGCTGGCCCGTCCTCTAGCTGGCCCGTCTTCTAGGTGGCCCGTTTTCTGCTGGCTATAAAAATGTCCCGTCGTCCACTCCCCCGCAGAGTATCTCGGAGGGTCCAGGACTGTGATCCACGAAGAAAGCCAGGGGATTAAGAAGTACAGGAAATTTTCACCGTAAAAATAAAGCTGTGACTTGGCACTGAGCCTGACGTCTTCTTGTGAGACGTCATGCACATAGTCACGTCGCAGCTTTATTTTTGAGTCGCAAAATATATTGGAAAAGCATTGCCAAGCTCAATTTGTATACTTTAGAGATTGACTTCCCGAGTGCTCTAGGGGAAAGTAAATATACAGGAATTGTTTCAAGGGCAAGGCCGATAGTTTCTAAACATTTAAAAGAACAGTGGGTCCGCAGGTAAACAATCCATTTATTTGTTTAAATTAGATGCACAGCTGAAGATACAGGCGGTGCTTTGTTGTAATAAATACCACATTCAAACAATAAAATAGAAAAGCATATGAAAACTTCTGTCACTTGCTGAAACATTGGTGGAGGCATGGTCGTTGCTTTCCCTTGACACACTTGGCGAACTAGGACCCGCCGCAGTTGAAGGTGCGCTATCCGAGCCAAAGTGTGTTGCAGTCAGCCGGAGCTTCGTGCCACAAGACGGGTCTCCGCGGCACGTCCGAAGGCCAGTTGCCTCTGTCGTCAAGGCATGATGCTGCTGTGATTAAGAATTTTCAGCATTTTATTATAAGAGAATAAGGGAGAGAGAACGTGTCTTGTATCTTAATTACGCTCTAAAATTTATCAAACAGCTGGTTTTTTTTTTCGAAAGTAGCTTGCTGGACGTTAGAGTCTATTCAGATGCTGAGTCATCGGCCACAAACATGGCCGCTAACATAACGTTTATTCATATGCTCTACGGAAAACAAAAGAAATCAAAAGAAATTCGCCAATTAGATAACCGCATTTGCTTTCGGCGGCCATGCTTGTTTGTAGTTACTCGACATTAAAAAGCAGTCTGACGTCATATGGATAGACCCTATAGCTTTGGTGGCAGTTTGAAGAGTGGGAACAAAACAGTAAATTTTGACGCCACCAGGCAGGGGAGCTGAGGCTGTCCACTTGCCAGGATCTACAGGTCCATGGCTATATTATACAGGCTGCGTCATGAAACGCCGACTAAATCGTTGCTCAAAAACTACACGTTGCACATAAAAAGCTAATTTTGTTTAATATGAAAATTCATAAAGTTTGACGTTCAAATAAATATGGTGTCGAAAATCTTGAATAATTAACTTTCTGTAATTACTAAATTTAAAAGTATGGTCAGGTCAGGGTAAAGACCTTGCTAAACTGCGTCAAATATTGTAAAACAGATAGTTTGACACTTTTTTTCTCAAAAATATTGTTTAATACAATACATTTCTTAAATTCAGTTAGCCTAATAAAAGCTTATAAACTCATTCACACAAAAAGAACGATTCGGCTGACGTTGACGGTCGCGTGAGCAAACGAGGGTGCACGCACAAGGGCAAACTTAGTGTATTCTAGATGTTACATTCATCATCAATTTTAGTATAAATGTTCCTTGTGTGGCCGTCCTCCTTTGCTCAACGCGATCGTCGACGCCGGCCGAGACGCGCGACTATATACCTCGGACGGCAAGCTGATGAGTGCGCCGTATACGCCGTGCTCTATCGGCGGACACTTCGGCAAGAGAAAAGTACCCCCTATAAACTATTTACACCTTGTCGCTGTAAAATGCTGGTGGCCACCGTCGAAACATAGCCGGCTAGCTTTCTTTGCCTCACCTTACCATAGGCAAACCGTAAGGGCTGCGACTGTGACCCGATAACTTTAAAAATTGTCACCCACCACGAGTGCTTGTGCACAGCCGAGCCGGCGTCAAACGCGAAGAGTCCGCGCTTGTAGCCGTTATGGTAAGTCTATGCTAAGGTGAAACGAAGTAAACCTGTTTTCTGCTTTCCACCGGCGACGCCAGCCGGTATCCGAATAATATGAGAAGAGGCGATTCCAAACGTGCTTCTTACAATACAAAAATATTGTGTATAGATACCTGTATCGTCCAGGACAGGGTCCCACTTGTCCTCTGTTGGCGAGAACAAATGTAACTAGTTAGGAACTCTTTCAGCAATTGACTCTAATCCGTTATTAGCCAGTAAGCTACATAATTACCCAGTCGGTTATGCTGAAGAGGACTGTGCCCGCAGTAACGGCACCAGCCAAGTTGGCTCAGTAGTGGTGGTCGTGCTGGTCGTGCCGCCAGATCAGTGGGCCGTGTGAACCCATCGCATTCACATGTTTCCTCATGGTTACACCGCCCGCGTCGAATTCCTTTGGTATCCTTCGACGTGAGCATCCTGAAGAACTAACTCACTGTCCCGCGGCTTCGGCGCATTCTCTAACATAGGCTTACATCACCATGATAAGAAAACAAATGTCACCCGCAGATGCTTCCGATTAGATTCGTACTTCGTACGTTCGAAATTCATCGTCCGAAATGATCGTTATGCGCATGCGTGCCCGCTGGCTGCGCCCGCGGGGAACGCTGGGCGGCCTCAACTGCCGCCATCTAGCGGAGAGCAAAGTGTTTTATTTCCGCTATTATGCGCATAGCCGGCCCGTTTTTGCCGGCCCTGCACAAACGGGCCGCCAAAAATTACAGGGCCGCCTACGGAGCCACCTATATAGCCATTCGCACCATCAAAGAGGGGAAGGGCCAACCGTAGCCGTGACGTTGTACACGGCTATTTTGACGGGGCCGGATCAGTTCGCGGCTAAGTCCTGAAAACTTTGAACGTCACGGCTATGGCCGTGACGTTTGGCGGCCACAGATTAAGAGTGTAGGCTCGGTCGAACGTGATGTTCCGATCGACTAACAGGCGCTGCTGAAGGTGCGTGTCTTTAATGCCGCAGATGAATCGATCGCGTAGCATGATCTCTAGCGGCAGTACCGTGGAAGAAACGGCCCCCGGAGTTTCCGGCTTTTATGGCGCGCGATGGAAGCTCGTCTTCGACTTTCTCTTCCTCTTCGCTTAGCGATACATATCAACGAGGCCAACCACTGGCGGCACACCACCACCACACCGCGAAAAGGGCGAGCACGCTACCCGCCGGACACCGTGGCCGCCGAGGAGGGAGCTCATGTCCACGATGCTCATACCTCAGCACCTCTGTGGCGGCGCGGAACTAACTACTTCTGGTTCGAGGCTAGCTCCGAAAACGATCTGGTCGCTCGCTCCCCGCGGGAAGAGCGGCCAGAGTCGTCACCTAAAATGTATTTCTTCCACCGTGCTCCCAGGGAAATGGTCATGCATGTACACATCGCGACACTGTTAGCGCGAACACGACATCGGCGCACTTTCGCATTTTACTCTAGATGATATTAGCGAGCACGAAATTTTATCGCATACATTATAGAACTAAATGAGCTCTTTCCGTAGCAATAATAACTTGATGACATCCCATGGTTTCAAAGAGAAAAACTGGAAAAACCGGCGATCGCTTGTTCGCGCTAACAGTGTCGCGCCTCTGTACCTTGGCGTTTTAAAACCAACCTTCGCGATCAACGTTTTGCAGTCTGTGTTGTCGTGTGACATGAGCCGCGCGGAATAACTCGGATCCATGTGGGTAAGATCTGGAACACAGCCCTGTTGACTTGGATGTAGGTGACGACATTATGGCACTGCTGTTCGAGCGATATCTGGCGCTCTGGCTGCGCCCATTGAGTTCGGTCTATGTCGCAATCTTGCACAGGAATGAAAAGTTCGCTATCGGTTACTTATTGTGACGTGTTTGTATAACTGAAAAGCAAGTTCCCCGAAAAAACTTGTTATTTTTTTACGCTTGTAAATAAATTCGGACAGTCAAAAGAACGCGCTTGAGGTAAGTAACAAAGGATAAGGATTCCAAATATAGATAAAACTCAAAATTTTGGGAAAACGTGTCACGACCGCTTTAATGGCAAAATACAGGGTGTTTTTTTAACTGCACCAAATTTGTTAATAAAAAGGGGAGAAAGTTTTATGTGTGGTTTTCACTGCGTGTTTATATGGCCGGGACATTAGATGGGAATATAACCATCACTATTATCAAACTCCAATTAACCAAAATCCATCCACTTTTTAATTACTGTAATTAGAATATATGCGTTTATATTACGAACTTTGATCATATGCCAAGACTGTTCCATTTTGTAGAATTCGGCGGTAGCCAGCTTGTGTACTGCGATATTCGTCCACGAATTTTGCACTTTTATCCGGCTAATGTCGCAAAGTTCGGCTATAGTGGCCACTTTCGTGGGTTTGCCGAATTGAGTGGATAAAAAGTCGGATTAAGTAAAAAAATTCGGGGGCAGATATTTTGGAACACAGGCACATTACGTGAATTCTACAAAATGGAACAGTCTTGGCATATGACTGCCTCAAAGTTTGTAATATAAACACATATCCTAATTACAGTAATTAAAAAGTTAATTAACGAATTTTGGTTAATTAGTTTGATAATAGTGATGGTTATATTCCCATCTAATGTCCGCCAAGCCATATAAACACGCAGTGAAAACCGCATTACTAAAACTTTTACCCTCTTTATTTAATAATTTGGTGCAGTTAAAAAAACACTTCTGTATATGAATTACATTGTTTACAAATTCAACAAGGTGTCTTTCTGAACTTCATCCTAGGCTTGCAAAAAAGGGACAAAAATGACAGTTTTGACCGTGTAGCTACCGCGTGACAAAGGTTTTTTTTAAGTGGCATTCCGTGTAAAAACACTTTGTTTTCACTGGGGTCAGTAAATAATCATGTGGGAAGTTAGAAACGTTCATATACAATTTCCTTGCAGGACACCTTTGATGTTTTGTACATATCTGAAGCAAAATACCATAATGGTGGCTATGACTAAAATCAATTTGGGGACACCGTAACTGAGGAGGAAACAAGAACTAGCTGTAATTAAAGCCGAGGAAATTAGCGCTTCACATCCATCGTCAATTTTTAAAGCAGTAGTTTCATAGGCCCAACTAGTGCCACTAAATAAGCTACGCTTCAGAGTAACGACACTTGGCCATGTTGCGGCTTAAAATCATGGCTGCCAGTTATCTGAAGCTTTATCTGAAATCACAGGAAACGCTCTCCGTACTACACAAATGTTTAAACAGTCCGCGACAGAGAGCAATATTACAAGAGGCTTTCTAACACCAAATCGAATGCTGAGGAAGTCGTACTTTTGAATCGAGTGCAGTTGCGTCTGCTCTGCACGACTGTGCGGCGCCCCGGCAATGTCGGGGAACGGAGTGCCGATACTCTAAGCGCAGCTCATTTAGTGGCTCTAGGCCCAACCAGAATCAAGGTCGCATAATCAAGGTCACAGGACGCCCTTTGGCTAAACTGCTCGTGCTTGAAGCGATGGTGGCTGAAGCGCTCGTGGCTTAAGCGCCCTTGGCTGATGCGCCGGTCGCGTAAGCTGTCATTCGTCGGTCGCGTAAGGCCCGTTCGCGTGAGCTCCGGTTGCGTAAGCGACGATTGCGTAGTTGTGAACGGCAGGCGATAAGCGGGATGGCGACGCCGCTCGTGCCGGATTACCTGCTCCTCGGAGAGGACGCTGCATCGTTAAAACACAGTAACGCGCGCGCATGCTGCCCGGCCTGCAGGGCATTATCAAAATGAGCTGTTGGGCTAGTTGGTCTTGCATAATTACAATGTAGCGCAAAGACAACACAGGCAACACGTTGGAGGGGTAATTTAAGTCGGCCATCAGTGTGGATCGAAGTGTATTCTTCTTTTTGTTCTGAGTTACATCGCATTTGTCACTTGATTCGCCTCTTTCACGATCATTAGTGTAGAATTTCATCGCATTTGTCACTTCGTTTACCTCTTTCACGATACGTACAGTAAACGCCTACTTGTGAGCAGCGTTCTTTCCTATCTCTGTCTCCTCCTGTGTTGTCTTGATTGTAATTCTGCAGGCATTACCCTGGTATAACTGGGACGTGTTTTAACCTACCTACCCCTTCCCCTCCCGTTCACGCCGCTTCGTTGCGGCGCTAGCGTGTGTACTACGGGGCCCGTCATTGAGCGTGGACTGTCGCCGTAAGGCGGCGTGAATGTGGGTGGGGGGAATTCAAAAGTATACCCTAGTATGAACTATTGTTAGCCACTGCGAGCTAAAAGCGCGAGCTAGTCGCTTTGAATGAAGCCGCGGCGGCTGCACGAGCGCTCGTGCAGCATGTGCTCTAGTCAAGGTAGTCAAGGCCGGAGCCGTGGCTCGCGCCGTAGCACAGCCTTCGCGGCTAGTCCCATGCTAGGGTGAGACGAAGATAGCGCAAAGTGCGCCGATGCACGAGGCGCGTGCTCACCTGCAGCTCCTTGGGAAGATCATGGCGGCACAGCGCAGCACTGAGCTAGATTCCAGACGCCATGAATTTCCCAGAAGTGGCGCATGGCACGTTCCTCGAGCTTTTCTACAGCAATGAATGGCGCCACGTTTCTCAGGATAGAGGTGCTTTAGGGGAGAAGGGGGGGTTAAAACGCGCCGCAGTGATATACGCGAAACGCCCACTGCCGACCGTCGCAGCAACGCGGGTTACTGTGTGACGGCGCAGCGCCACAGCGAGAGGAACAGCCAATCCGGTGCGAGCGGCATTGGCATCCCGCGTATAGCCTACCGTCTAACTCCGTTTACAAATACGTACGCCGGTCGCGTAATCGTAGGCTGCGTAAGCTAGATTCGCGTAAGCGGCGGTAGCGTAAGCTCGTAAGCAGCGGTAACTGAACCTGACGTTACCTGACGCCCTTGACGTCTTTGTCAACGTCGTTCAGGAGGTCGTTTTTGAGATCGTCCTAGAGGTCGCCTTCGACGCTGTCCTCCACGTCGTCCTTGAGTTCGCCCTAGAGGTCGTCCTAGAAGTCGTTCTTGGCGTCGTCCTATGAACGTCCTCCTTGACGTCATCCTGGACGCCGTCCTTGACGTCCTCGGTGCGTACGCCATATTACACCATTTATTTTCTTAATGGTTTTCAATAAGAATGTTCAGGTAAAACCAACGCATTTTTTATCTTTACACTGGTAGCTGTTAAGCGGGTTTTCACATGCAGCGATTCCGTGGCCGAAATCGCTGCCGCTAGCGGCGCGGCGGCACGGATCGCGAGGGTTCATTTCACAGGAGCGTTTTCTGCCGTTGCGATGGCCAATGTTGCCTGCAGCGAGCAGATGTTCCTAGATTTTTTTGAGCTGCGCGTTCCAAAGAACCCGACGCTTCGACACTTCACTGATAAGCAGTTCCTTGAACTGGGCACGATACATTTTGTCTTACTTGGTGTGACGATCTGTGTT
>JAZHYW010013562.1:0-52302 GCA_037355805.1 Ixodes ricinus | reverse complement strand
CAGACACACTTAAAAGTAACTTTCACGCACACAAAGGAAGAACACAAAGAAAGGACACTCACACAGCGCTGACTAACAACTCGAATATATTATGCATCATCTTCATCTTCCTTCACTCCGATGCAAATGGAGGTGAACACAAAAAAACCCCGAGGAACGTATGAAAAAAAGAAAAGGAATGAAAGGAAAAAAATGGAATAAAAATAAAAAATAGAAGCAAAAATTAATAATGAATTCCCTATACAGCGGACGTTGCTACTGTGCTTATTCTAAATAGTTCAACTCTTTTTCCGTTAAGGCTAGCGATGGAGTGCTAACACATATTCTATCAAGCCTTACAATGTTAGCGGTTTCTACTATTTCTCGCGTCAGTTTGTTCCTGCTCCGTCCCAGAATGGTGCATTTGTCCAGGAGGGAGAACATCCACAATCTCTGCAGTGGATGCCTAAATGACCCGAATTGGCATTTTTGGCGGTGTTGTTATGCTCTCGTAGTCGGTCATTTAGACAGCGACCCGTCTGTCCGATGTAACGCTTGCCACATGTGAGGGGGAAGGAGTAGATGACTCCTTCATTACAGGACACGAACTTGGTCTGGTGGTTTTTGATGCATCCAACTGGTCGACTAGATGTCCCATTCACCTTCTTGCACAAGCTAGCAAGTTTATTCGGCGCGGAGAATACAACGTCAACGTTGACTCTATTGGCCAGTTTCTTGAGCTTGTGGGACAGGTTGTGGATGTAGGGAACTATGACTGGCCTTGTGGTGCGGTCTCTTGTTCTGCGTGTAAAAGCTCCTTCCTGCTTAACCTCCCTGAGTAGGACTTCGGCCACTGAAGTTAATAAAGACGTGGGGTAGCCCGCTGAAATCAACCTAGATATTTGCGTGTTGAAACTCATATGGACAGTGTGCTTGCAAGATTTTTCAAGAGAGTTTTTTAGGCAGAGTTTTACAATGCCTCTTTTAACAAGCTTGGAATGAGCAGAACTATGGTTGAGGAGTGGCTTCTTTGCTCGAGGTTCGTAGGACCAGCAGGTGTGACTGCTTTCGAAAAAGAGTCGAAGGTCTAAGAATCTTATAGATCGCTCAACCGGAAGTTCATGGGTGAGTTTTAACGGGTGAAGGCAGTCCTGGAATGTGGACAGAACACTGGCCACTAAGACGGGGAAGGTTCCATTGTTACAGTCAAGTAAAATCAAGTAATCATCCACGTACCGAAAAATACGCACTACTTTGGACTGGTCAAGGTTATGCTGCAATAATCTGTTATGAAATGCCAGATACAGGTCACTGAGGACGGGAGCTATACAAGACCCGATACATACTCCTGTTTTCTGCAGGTATGTTAAGCCTTCCCAGGTTGCAAAAGTAGAATTCAGGTAGGTGGTTATTAAATCTAAGAAACCCTTAACTGAGACACCTGACGCGTTTTGAAAGGCTATGACACCAAAGGAATCAATGCTTTCCTCTATGCACCTAAGAAGACGGTCTTGAGGTAGGGCATAATAAAGATCTTTGACGTCGATGGAAAAAGCGTTGAGGCTTCTATCTTTCACATCATGGAGGAATTGCCAGACGTCATCTGAGCTCCTAATCTGGTAGGGATCATTGATGTCGAGCAGGTTTAGTTTGTCTTGGAGGAACACAGCGATGGACTTTTGCCAGGTGCCTCGTTCAGACACAATGACCCTGAGGGGGCAATCAGTCTTGTGCGTTTTTGCACTGAAGAAAATCTCAAGGCTGGATAATTTGCTCCGGTCGATGGATGAACAAAGTTGCTTGAGGTCAAGAGAGCTACATAACTTCTTGGCTTGGCTTTTGATTTTGCTTAAGGTGATATCTTGGTGGCAATGGAAGACGGACTCAAGGGCCGTTAAGGCCTTATTGCCAAACAAGTCCTTGTGCATGAGCACAAAACCACCTTCTTTGTCTGCCGGCAGAAGAGATAAGCTATGCCCTTTTAGGTAGGTTTCAACCCTCTTAATGGATGGTGGTCTGATCTGGGTTGCGTGGCGCGAAAGAATGTCCACTCCTTCTGAAATACATCGATCAATCTCAGTATTGGAGGCTCGCTGTGAAACTTGCCTGACCAAGGAGAGTAGCTCAGGTGCCGACTTGCGGGGTTCCACCGCGAACTTTGGACCGAGGCTGAGTACCTGCTTCACGCTTGGTGGAAGAGGGATGTCGCCGATGACATGCAGAGGTTGGCTTTGGTGTCGTGTCTTTCGAGGAGTGAGGGCCCTGAGATGCTTCAAAGTGAGTCGCCACAGAAATTCGGTTGTGCGGTCCGTGAGGTTGGAGTACTCACGCCATGCTCTTTTTCCACAGGGTGGACTCAAATTGTTGCACAACAGTACGAACAAACTGTTCCGGTATAGTCTTGTCTGCCGGTGCCACTCAGCTTGTAAAATCTTGCATAACCTCCTGCCGTGGCCTACTGATGGGGCAAAGCCTCCAAACAGTATCTTGACTTCCGGAGGTAAAAGATGGACCCTGAGGCAATAACTGAACGTCCGCGCTTGGCAAATGCTAATGGCAATGAGGGTCACAAGGACGCCGGGATCCAAATGAAGATGCAGAACGGGGCCCGATGTACTAGAAATGAAATTGGTCAGAACTTCAGCTTGGGCGAGTTGGTTATTCATGATACGGCATTCACAGCGCACAAGATCAGACACACTTAAAAGTAACTTTCACGCACACAAAGGAAGAACACAAAGAAAGGACACTCACACAGCGCTGACTAACAACTCGAATATATTATGCATCATCTTCATCTTCCTTCACTCCGATGCAAATGGAGGTGAACACAAAAGAAAACCCCGAGGAACGTATGAAAAAAAGAAGAAAAGGAATGAAAGGAAAAATGGAATAAAAACAAAAATAGAAGCAAAAATTAATAATGAAGTCCCTAGTACAGCGGACGTTGCTACTGTGCTTATTCTAAATAGTTCAACTCTTTTTCCGTCAAGGCTAGCGATGGAGTGCTAACACATATTCTATCTAGCCTTACAATGTTAGCGGTTTCTACTATTTCTCGCGTCAGTTTGTTCCTGCTCCGTCCCAGAATGGTGCATTTGTCCAGGAGGGAGAACATCCACAATCTCTGCAGTGGATGCCTAAATGACCCGAATTGGCATTTTTGGCGGTGTTGTTATGCTCTCGTAGTCGGTCATTTAGACAGCGACTCCGTCTGTCCGATGTAACGCTTGCCACATGTGAGGGGGAAGGAGTAGATGACTCCTTCATCACAGGACATGCACTTAGTCTGGTGGCTTTTGATGCAACCAACTGGTCGGCTAGATGTCTCATTAGATGTCCCATTGTAAGGCTTGATAGAATATGTGTTAGCACTCCATCGCTAGCCTTGACGGAAAAAGAGCTGAACTATTTAGAATAAGCACAGTAGCAACGTCCGCTGTATAGGGACTTCATTATTAATTTTTGCTTCTATTTTTTATTTTTATTCCATTTTTCCTTTCATTCCTTCTTTTTTTTATACGTTCCTCGGGGTTTTCTTTTGTGTTCACCTCCTTTTGCATCGGAGTGAAGGAAGATGAAGATGATGCATAATATATTCGAGTTGTTAGTCAGCGCTGTGTGAGTGTCCTTTCTTTGTGTTCTTCCTTGTGTGCGTGAAAGTTCTTTTAAGTGTGTCTGTATTGTGCGCTGTGAATGCCGTATCATGAATAACCAACTCGCCCAAGCTGAAGTTCTGACCAATTTCATTTCTAGTACATCGGGCCCCGTTCTGCATCTTCATTTGGATCCCGGCGTCCTTGTGACCCTCATTGCCATTAGCATTTGCCAAGCGCGGACGTTCAGTTATTGCCTCCGGGTCCATCTTTTACCTCCGGAAGTCAAGATACTGTTTGGAGGCTTTGCCCCATCAGTAGGCCATGGCAGGAGGTTATGCAAGATTTTACAAGCTGAGTGGCACCGGCAGACAAGACTATACCGGAACAGTTTGTTTGTACTGTTGTGCAACAATTTGAGTCCACCCTGTGGAAAAAGAGCATGGCGTGAGTACTCCAACCTCACGGACCGCACAACCGAATTTCTGTGGCGACTCACTTTGAAGCACCTCAGGGCCCTCACTCCTCGAAAGACACGGCACCAAAGCCAACCTCTGCATGTCATCGGCGATATCCCTCTTCCACCAAGCGTGAAGCAGGTACTCAGCCTCGGTCCAAAGTTCGCGGTGGAACCCCGCAAGTCGGCACCTGAGCTACTCTCCTTGGTCAGGCAAGTTTCACAGCGAGCCTCCAATACTGAGATTGATCGATGTATTTCAGAAGGAGTGGACATTCTTTCGCGCCACGCAACCCAGATCAGGCCACCATCCATTAAGAGGGTTGAAACCTACCTAAAAGGGCATAGCTTATCTCTTCTGCCGGCAGACAAAGAAGGTGGTTTTGTGCTCATGCACAAGGACTTGTTTGGCAATAAGGCCTTAACGGCCCTTGAGTCCGTCTTCCATTGCCACCAAGATATCACCTTAAACAAAATCAAAAGCCAAGCCAAGAAGTTATGTAGCTCTCTTGACCTCAAGCAACTTTGTTCATCCATCGACCGGAGCAAATTATCCAGCCTTGAGATTTTCTTCAGTGCAAAAACGCACAAGACTGATTGCCCCCTCAGGGTCATTGTGTCTGAACGAGGTACCTGGCAAAAGTCCATCGCTGTGTTCCTCCAAGACAAACTAAACCTGCTCGACATCAATGATCCCTACCAGATTAGGAGCTCAGATGACGTCTGGCAATTCCTCCATGATGTGAAAGATAGAAGCCTCAACGCTTTTTCCATCGACGTCAAAGATCTGTATTATGCCCTACCTCAAGACCGCCTTCTTAGGTGCATAGAGGAAAGCATTGATTCCTTTGGTGTCATAGCCTTTCAAAACGCGTCAGGTGTCTCAGTTAAAGGTTTTTTAGATTTAATAACCACCTACCTGAATTCTACTTTTGCAACCTGGGAAGGCTTAACATACCTGCAGAAAACAGGAGTCTGTATCGGGTCTTGTATAGCTCCCGTCCTCAGTGACCTGTATCTGGCATTTCATAACAGATTATTGCAGCATAACCTTGACCAGTCCAAAGTAGTGCGTATTTTTCGGTACGTGGATGATTACTTGATTTTACTTGACTGTAACAATGGAACGTTCCCCGTCTTAGTGGCCAATGTTCTGTCCACATTCCAGGACTGCCTTCACCCGTTAAAACTCACCCATGAACTTCCGGTTGAGCGATCTATAAGATTCTTAGACCTTCGACTCTTTTTCGGAAGCAGTCACACCTGCTGGTCCTACGAGCCTCGAGCAAAGAAGCCACTCCTCAACCATAGTTCTGCTCATTCCAAGCTTGTTAAAAGAGGTATTGTAAAACTCTGCCTAAAAAACTCGCTTGAAAAATCTTGCAAGCATACTGTCCCTATGAGTTTCAACACGCAAATATCTAGGTTGATTTCAGCGGGCTACCCCACGTCTTTATTAACTTCAGTGGCCGAAGTCCTACTCAGGGAGGTTAAGCAGGAAGGAGTTTTTACACGCAGAACAAGAGACCGCACCACAAGGCCAGTCATAGTTCCCTACATCCACAACCTGTCCCACAAGCTCAAGAAACTGGCCAACAGAGTCAACGTTGACGTTGTATTCTCCGCGCCGAATAAACTTGCTAGCTTGTGCAAGAAGGTGAATGGGACATCTAGCCGACCAGTTGGTTGCATCAAAAACCACCAGACCAAGTTCGTGTCCTGTGATGAAGGAGTCATCTACTCCTTCCCCTCACATGTGGCAAGCGTTACATCGGACAGACGGGTCGCTGTCTAAATGACCGACTACGAGAGCATAACAACACCGCCAAAAATGCCAATTCGGGCCATTTAGGCATCCACTGCAGAGATTGTGGATGTTCTCCCCTCCTGGACAAATGCACCATTCTGGGACGGAGCAGGAACAAACTGACGCGAGAACTAGTAGAAACCGCTAACATTGTAAGGCTTGATAGAATATGTGTTAGCACTCCATCGCTAGCCTTGACGGAAAAAGAGCTGAACTATTTAGAATAAGCACAGTAGCAACGTCCGCTGTATAGGGACTTCATTATTAATTTTTGCTTCTATTTTTTATTTTTATTCCATTTTTTCCTTTCATTCCTTCTTTTTTTATACGTTCCTCGGGGTTTTCTTTTGTGTTCACCTCCTTTTGCATCGGAGTGAAGGAAGATGAAGATGATGCATAATATATTCGAGTTGTTAGTCAGCGCTGTGTGAGTGTCCTTTCTTTGTGTTCTTCCTTTGTGTGCGTGAAAGTTCTTTTAAGTGTGTCTGTATTGTGCGCTGTGGATGCCGTATCATGAATAACCAACTCGCCCAAGCTGAAGTTCTGACCAGTTTAGAAAGTTTTATCTTGAATGTATTCTATGTACTAATGAATTCGTTGCCACGACCAGCTGCAATGGTCATTCTTTTTCATTTGCTTACAAAATAGAGCTGCGACAATATTTCGATAAGGCATTATGAACTGAAAGGCAATTAAATACCCAAGCCAGCATCATTCAGCTCGGTTAACTTTTTTTTTCTAATTGTTCTATACTTCTATTTAATGATAAACATGATGCATGTTTTGAGGTGACGACTGATTTCGTACTGCGGTAAACCTAAATGATTACTGCGTGATTGTTTTCATTTTTATTTTGATTGCGAAAGCAACATATATACGCATACTCATGAGAGTATTTACCTTCCTGTGCCTGACGATTTTTTAACATCCAGATATTCAATCACAACGCGCAAAATACGTTTAACTCGAAAGTAAAGGTACGTTTATATTTTGACGTAACGTCGACGGGCGCTGCGTAGCGCAGCACACATAGATACTAGGGAGTTTTTGTAGATCGTTTTCAAAGGCCCGCTACCGCTACGAGCGCGCGCTTCGGAGCATGCGCCAAAGTGGCAGCGCGAGCTCCCGCTATTAATAGCCTAGGCGTAGCGGAGACGCCAGAAAAAACTCCCTACTGATTGGTCGCAGATTTCGAGTTCCTGGTGGCCGTTCAATGAAAGGCGCGCGTTCTGCGCTACGCTACGTTCACCGCGCTCAATGTCGGAGTATAAACAGCCCTTTAGACTCGTTGGTTCGGATACTTGCGTCTGCTCGCAGCTTGGAGAGGTAACCTTGACCTTGTAGCGTTGAAAAAAAGGCTGAATTAAATGGCGCTGTGGCTGCGCGCTCCCAACACGAGAGCTCCTGGCTCGGGACATGAGCAGCAGAACGACTACCGATCTCGACGGTGACAAACATAACCGCCTGTCACATTGATGACCTGGACGGAATCGACGGGAACGACGTGATTGACCTGATCGACGGTGACAGACATATACGCGCGCCTGTCCTAATAAATAATTTATCCTACAAATTGGTAACCCGGACGGGATTCTTACCGACCACAAGTATTTGACATATGCCTTGACATGGGTGGCACGTCGCACACAGCATGTGAGATCCGCAAGGTGGCCTGTATCCTGAAATTTGAACACGACATCCGTTTCATCAACGGACAGCAAATTAGAGTGGCTGATGCTCTATTGGTGACTCCAACTAAACAAACGGCACGTAGCGTTCTATATTCGAACCTGCCCAGTGAGGGTCTCGCCCTAATTTATTCTTATGGAACGAGATTCTTGGTCGCGTGGTGGTGAAAATACGAAGCTGTTTAGTGAGGGCCTGAAAGCGCGTGCTTGGAGCCGCGGATACCGGATTGTGGTGAACGCCATTCCACCCGAGCGCCCTTCCACTGACTTTTGCAGCTCTTGCACTAGCACGGCAGAATGATGAAAAACTCAACCGCATTCGAGGTTGCTCAGTCTTTAAAGATTTACGTTTACCCTACTTCTCACATCTTATTTCTGTTGTCTCTGGACCTGCACTGCCCGCACCTCGATCTTACTTACTGTGGTCACGTGGTGGTGAAACTTCTTCTTCCCCTAAGCCATGGGGCTTAGTGGAAGAAGCAGAAGGAAGTTACCCAGCTAAGTTCACATGGAAAGAATAAAAACACAGAAAATAGACGAGTGTTTTTATTCTTTCCATGTGAACTGTACTGCATCCAACGCGCTCTGCTAAGTGTACCCAGCTAACTTGGACAGCTGTGCTTTCTTTCCTCACCGGCTGCGAATGCTACATTGTGGTAGCGGGCTTAACAATATTCATTCATGAACTTACCCAACAAGCATCTTCAGAGTCATAGGCATCGACCGAAGTCTACCACCGAAGTCCAAGCGTATTAGACAAGCAAGCGCAAATACACGAAAACCACCGGCAACCACTTTGCCCAAGATGGCTACCTCTGTGTTAGCTTGTCAACCGCCGGAACCTTTCGACTTTACAAAAACCGAAGACTGGCCTCGATGGAAACAGCGCTTCGAGCGATTCCGAGCCATAACAGGACTTCACAACAAGCCCGCAACAGAACAAGTGAAAAACTTGGTATATTGCATGGGCGTAAAGGTAGAAGATATTCTGCTCTCAAGTAGGATTACTCACGAGCAGTAACTACAGTACGACGCCGTTAAGTAGGCCTTCGAAGATAATTTTATTGTGTGACGCAATACCATCTACCACCAAAGCAAATTCCATACAAGAAAACAAGAACACGAGCCCGCTGAAAACTTTATCACCGATCTGCATGCTCTTGCGAAATACTGCAACTTCGGAGCACTCCACGACGAGATGAATCGTGACCGCATCGTCGTAGGAGTCCAGGGTAGAAAACTATCCGAGAAAATTCAACACCTGTCCACACTGTGGCGAGCACCCATCCCTCTATCACGTCACTTGGGCGTTTCTCTCCAAATATCGCTCCCCTTACCCCTTCCCCTTCCTACGAGACATGGGAAGCTGCGCTGCTCAGCCCCTCCCCCGACGACCAGCAAATGCTGGTCGTGGGGAGGGGCTGCTAGCAAATGCTAACATTTTGCGTGTGGCACTATGACTGTCGAAAAATAAAGAAGGGCGAGAAAGAAAAAAAGAATCTCATAGAAAAACTTGATGAGAAGCCTAACTTACAGTACTGCCTCCTCCTTCTGACGTTTGTGACGTCATGCCTCCGAGCTCTACGGCCTTGATTCTAGGCGGTGTTGCCTGAAGGTACTCTAGTGGGGCCTAGAGTTTCTGTATAGGCTCCTTACGGGAGCCAGAGTTGCGCGTTCATCTCCATAGTTCCGGATTTCCTGCACGGCACGGGATTCTGCTCCTCACATGACTGAACTCGGCGAATAGCGGCGCCGCGCGTTCGCGGCGTGTGGTGCGCTCTTTCTCCTGCTTTTCTGGAAAACAGGAAAGGAGGAGGAGGCAAAGGCAGGGGAAAGTACGCCGAGGCGCTTGCAACTTGCAACGTCGGCGAAGCGACCGTATTGGTGGCTTTCCTGCACTGTAGTTGGATTTTGCTCCTTACATGATCGGATCTCGTCGGATTGCGGCGCGTCGGCACGTGGAAAACAGACGCGCAAATCTGGCTCCTGTAGGGATCCTATACAGGAACTCTAGTGCGGGCTTGAAAGGAGTGCCATCGCGTGGCGGAAATAATAAAAATAAAAATAATGACAATAATATTAATATTAATATTAATATTGTTTATTGTACGAGACACACAAAACCAGGTACAGACATGAGCTCATAAAAGCCATTTAGACCTTGTATGATGAACACCACTTTGATAAGCATGGTCCTAAACAGAAAATAAAATGCTAACGAAATTTGTTCCCGGGTACATTTAGGTAACAAAAAAGTTAATTCAATATGATTACCCACACTAGGTGACACCACACCACACATGACGTATAACCATTTAGAACAGATTTGTGGGAACGCCAGTCTTGATATATTTGGTAAAAGAGCGTAAATTTCGAAAGTGTGTTGAGACTATTTATTCATCCTAACATTTCGTATTTATTCTGTTTAAAAAAATTACAACTAATTGACTGATTGATAAGTGCACCACTAAGGAGGCGTTAAGCTGGTGGTGGGTCACTCAAAATAAAACCAAAACAAAACAAAACACTACTATCAAATATACGAGGGGCGTTCATAAAGTTCGTATTATTGGCATAAAAAATTGAAAAAAACGAAGCAATACAGGCATCGTCATGAGCGCGCGTCCCTCTGGTTTCCGCACAGTATAAACATCGCATGCTATAGTAGCTCGGAACGCCGCTAGGGAGTCAGAAACAAAATGGCACCACCCGTCGGTGCCAAGCACATGCAGTGATCCGTTTTTTGTTTTCATTTGAAGGGAAACAATGCCAAGGATATTCATTCCAATCTGGGAGCGTTGTTCGGGGACAACACCCCAGTTTATGACACTTTGGTTAAATGGCGAAGACGGTTCCAGTGGGGTTAAAGCATTTCAAGGACGGCGACCAAGTGATTGCTGAAGTGGAGCGATTCATAAACACTCAACACGAGAAGTTCTATAACAATGGCCTCCGGCATGTGGTGCATCGCTGAAAAAAGTGGGCAACTTTTGTTGGTGAATATGTAGAGAAAGTCTCAATTCCTACTCGAGTTTGATTGCTGAATCTCTATTGCTTCGTGACATAATACGAACTTCATGGACGCCCTCGTAAAGCAAGGATACAGAAAACATCAGAAAAAAACAAGATCAAATTCTCTCTCTATCGGCTATGTGATGGGCTTAGGCAAACATACGTGAGAGCTTTCTTTAATTTTGATTTTGACTCTATGCTATGTAAGTCTTCGTGAAGCTCATTATATATCTTTGGTACATAAAAAGGTCTTGCTATATATTTGTTTCGTACAATTTGAGCAGCGCAGGGTCAGTGGTCCTGGGAAAATGCCACCATACTTATCTTTCAAATCTCGGGCAGTTCTCAAAAGGGGTCTTACCGCTTGTCTCGTCACGGCTGATTCAAGGCAACAGGTCATTGCATCCTATAGTCGGGTCACGACAAAAGCCACTCTTTTGGCTTTCCTTTTAGGCGATGTGATTTGTGATTTAGAGAAAGGAGAGGGTATGTTTTTGGAATAGTAAAAGCTATGGACCATAGAGATTGTATAAAATAGGGGAAGAGGGGCAGTTCTTTATCACATCCTTAATCACTCCCCCTACGCTCGGCCGCGGGTTAGATTGATGGAAGAGGATAGGATGACTACGAGCTTCCTAGCGACTACCTCCTAGAGTTTATTGATTTTAAGGTATCGACGCTTATCGAGGCAATACGCCTGTGCGACTTTTGTCGTGGGACAAATTAGTATTGCCAATGGAAATGGCCTCAACGCCACATTCAACTGAACAAATTTTAGTTTATACATTCGCGTTTTATTTTTATCTGGCATACATTTACAGCCGGTTATTATTTATTTATTTATTTATTTCTAATAGGAAACTCCGCGAAATTAAACTCTGAATTTCGGAGAATTGAGGATGAAACAAATATAAAATTTGATAAACTCCGCGGAAAAAATAAACTCCGGAAAACACCTTCCGAATGGGACGAAAAATAAACTCCGAAAACACGGAAGCCTAATTATATATACAAAAGGGCTTCCTGCTCAGTCTAGTAATTTTCACGGCGAAAAAACAAGCAAAACAAGGGCATGGTATACCGCCAAGTAAATAACGAACCCTGCCCCGAATACTACCACCACCCCCACAACCTTTTGTCCTCTACAAAGCATCCTTTGATTCTCAAAGTCACTAGCGGCTCCATGAATTCATAAATTTTTAGATGATGCAGGTGTCCGGAGCTAAGAAAAAAATAGTCGCTGACAGGTAAAGAACTGCAAGGCGTCGGAAACTCCCGAGCGTCCTCACTATCACCCCGCATTGAATGAGACTGCTCCATTCGCCGATAAGACGACCGACAAAGAGCAAACCACGAAGCAAAAAGAGCGAAGTTCTAAAGCCACACCCTGCGTTTCGTAGGCCGTTATAGTGACTATGCGTGGCGCAAGTTCGTCTGCTTCTAGCGCGGGGGTCGCAATGACGTCAGAAAGCCGAGCTCCGATTGGTTTTGATTAGAAAGATAATGGTAGACCTCAAGGCAGCTAGGCAAGCAGCTAGCACTGTGGTCAACCTCCCCCCCTTTTTCATCATCCCAATCGGAGCCAATCAGAGCTCGGCGTTCTGGCGTCACTGGAACCCCTGCGCAAGAAAGCAGAACGAGACTTGAGCTCCTCATAGGCACTGACAGGCTAAGAACCGCGAGGCGTCGCTTACTGTGTTCATGCCCCCTGCTTCGTTCTTTGTTGTTCTTATGGGGACAATGCTGTTGAAAGTTCATTGACTTCGAAGCGATAATGAGATGCTCAGGCCCCGACCCCACGTTTCTTACGATGTCCGGGACCATAGGGAGGAGTACAGGTTCATTCATTACACGCCGCACGCGACGGCAGCCTTGACGCGAGACCGGAGGAGGAACCGCTCGGCTGACGCTGCTGGCGACCCCCGATGTATTCAGGGTGTGCCATTGAGCGAGAAAGCCGTCCTTTACGCCTCGCATGCGACGTCCGAGACACGCGTGTGCGAGTTCGCTTCGCCTCGACGAGAAAGTTGAATCGACGTGACGCTTCCCTGGGCGCGCGTCGTTGTCCCAGTACGGGTCCTTGTTTACATCGTGACCGTGTGACGGGTCATTCGCACGAGGATCTAAAAGATGCTCCAACTAAAACCAACAAGGAAGACGATTGCTCTTTAGGGTACTTTTATTCTTATCTTCTTTTTTTTCAGGTACAGAGAACAGAGAACAATGACGAAGCAAAAGTGTGAAGTTCCGATGAGACAGGATTTTTTTATTTGTACGCGGGAGATGCTGAACTGCCGAAATTGAAATAGACCGTTCGCTGGAATATCTTTACACGTGATTTATGTTCCGTGCCACTTTGAGACCCGTCGCAGCGGATGCTCTACATATCCGATAAAGCCATTCAAGCAGCCAAAAGTGCAAAGTCACGGCGATCATCGTCTTTGTGCGTTCGCTATCGCTGACTAAACCAATCAAGCTTATTGAATACGCCGCGGTCTCTGCGCTATTTTGCGCGTGTCATTGGTTTAGCAGGTGCAGGCAAATCCACAAAACGCGACGAGCACCTTGACGAGGCAGTTTGATACTTTAGACCCATGCTACGGATAAAAAAACAGGACGCGGGATGGCCAAAAAACATGATTTTCGTGTAAAGGTCGTCAAATTATGAGGCGCTGGAGAAATGCAGCCTTCTGCGTTAAGTCCTTATTTCGAACTCTTTTTGTTCGCCTTCCGCCCATTGAAAAGCATGCGGGAAAAGCCTAGAACGCACCTGGTATCGCTGCGCCGCGGCGTTCTTCCGCAAGATAAAGTTCGTCTGAGTTCCTCGCCGTCACCATGGCAACGAACGCCGAATGACTGGAAGCACGCACGATACCGCTGCGTGAAGCCAGCAACAGCTGACGCCATTTTACGAACGCCGTCTGCTAGCCAAAGCGGAACGCGGTATGTCAGATCAACCGTCTCCGCCGGTGCTCAATCGCCGGTGCTCGATCGCCTGATCCGGCGATCGAGCACCGGCGATCACCTGATCAACCACCTCCGCCGGTCCTCGATCGCCTGCGGCGACCGAGCACCGGTGGAGGCGGGTTGATCTGACATACTGCGTTCGGCTTTGGCTAGCAGACGGCGTTCGTAAAATGGCGTCAGCTGTTGCTAGCTTCACGCGGCGGTACCGTGCGTGCTTCCAGTCATTCGGCGTTCGTTGCCATGGTGACGGCGAGGAACGCAGACGAACTTTATCTTGCGGAAGAACGCCGCGGCGCAGCGATACCAGGTGTGTTCTAGGCCCTTCCGGCATGCTTTTCAATGGGCGGAAGGCGAACAAAAAGAGTTCGAAATAAGGACTTAACGCAGAAGGCTGCATTTCTCCAGCGCCTCATAATTTGCCTAGCCTTACATGAAAATCATGTTTTTTGGCCATCCCGCGTCCCGTTTTTTTTATCCCTAACATGGGTCTAAAGTATCAAACTGCCCTTATGACGATACATGTTTTGCGCTGATGGATTGGCTCGACCACGTCGTATCGACGACTGCGGTCGGACTACGGTCGGAAGAGAAACGCAGTATAGAACCAACGAGGAACAGGACTTTTCTCTGAAGTGTTTTTTCTTTCTTTCATTCGTGTACAGACAATTATAACAAAACGAAAATAAATAGTTCCAATGAGACAACGATTTCTTTTCTTTTTCTGCAGGGGCTTTCTGAACTGCCTCAATTGCAATAAAGTTCGCTGGAATGTATCATTGAATGTATGCATGTGGGATTTCGCGAGCATGGTGAGATAATGACTGACGAGTGACCTATGCGGAGAGCAAGTCGTCCGCTTCTTGCGCAGGAGTGGCGATGACGTCAGAGAGACGTTGAGCTCTGATTGGCTGAAATGAAAAAGGATAGTGGGTAGGCCTCGATGCTAGATGCCTCAATGTCTAACCACTCTCTTTTTTTTTCCAATCAGCAAACAAGAGCCCGGTGTTCTGATATCATTGCAACCCCCGAGCAGGAAGGAGACAAACTCGCGCGCCACATAGTGAAATGAATCCTACCCTATACGAACTAAGTTCTTAAATATCGAGCTTTCGTAAACCAATTTTCTCCGCGCAACATGCCAAAACAAAACAAAAAACATTGAAGACGTTAAATATGACAAAAAGTGATGGTGTCAGTAAAACAGCTATAAGTCATTTCACGTTAAATCCGCCCTCAGCCGACGCAACGATCCGTTACAGCCAACAGGAAGCGCCAAAAGTTCCCCGTCACAGCGATTGTTGTCCGTTGTTTTGAAATCACTGGCTAATCCGATCTCACACAAAAAAACGTGGGATCTTGGCGCGTTCATTGTTCGTGAATGGTACAGTCGGCGACAGCAAACGCTTAAAGACGATAAGCGCTGTGACGGTGCACTTTTGATTGATATTGATATTGATATAAATATTGGTATTTATTTGAGCTCAGAAGAGCCGCTCTGGTTGATTACCTCTATGAGATCTCAGCGCTGGCTGTGTTTGAACTTTAGGTAGAACGGAGTACAATCGCACCACACTCAACATTAAGGTCATCTATGTCAGCTTGGAAGTTCGAACTGTACGGAATTTTACATGGAGGGTGCACAAAACGAACTACAACCTTTACTTTCTGACGTCGACCCTGTTCTCTACGGCATAAATACAAACTATTCCAATTCGCTTCGGTTTTGAAGTGTGAAAGATTGTTCTGCTGCACGGGTACTGCCAAAACAGAGGTACAATGATATCTCGGGAACGTGGACACCTCCGTTTTTCCCCAAAATCGGCCCTAATGTAAGCTGTCCTGAATAACCAGGAAAAACAAATCCTGTACCTTTCCAGTTTGCCCCTAAAAACGGTGTCCATATAGCGGGGTATCCATATTAACGGGTTCATATATACGAGACGTAACTGTTTTAAGCTCAAGCAAGGATTTTCTCACCTTTCTTTTATGCCTACTCTCATTTACGTAAACCAGTACAGTGTCCCAGTTGGTATATGTGATTGGCTTCTCAGCAACAGCTCATGCGTCGGAGGGTGGCTCTGCATTCCTGCGAAATGGCGAGGCACTTTCTTTGACAGAGATGATTTGCGATCCGAGAATCAAAAACGATTAACGTTTGCGATTTGGTTGATCCAGCCGGAGTAAGATGACACATTGGTGTAAAGGGCGAGCGCGTCGGGACCTCCGCAGCTGAGACCATGTGACGCGATTCCTGATATCTCGAAGTAATCGCCATTGGGGCACACGAGTAACCTGCCGGGATCTCCTCGACAGTCTTCCTCGACGTCTCCATGACCAGCGCAGAAGTAACTCCCGGTCACGTCCATTGCAAGCTCTAGCTGCCTTGCCCTAGGGTCCGAGCTTCGACATCCGTCAGAGTACCTGAGTATCGCGACCGATGCTTCTTTCAACCTGGGATAGTTGTAAGTGAGGTCATCTTCTTTCGCGCTCGAACCGTAACCGGTGGCCACGCAGTCGTCCTTTTCAGAATGCTGCTCGAAGGCTGGTTTTTGCTTGTGAGGCAGGCAGACAACGCAGACGGCACCGTTGATCTCCACAATGTCCTTGAGCTTGAGCAGTGCGATGTTATTGGCGAGTGTGTTCTTATTGAAGCTGTGGTGAACGTAGGCTTTGGCGACCGTCTTCGTCTGCGCGCCCGGCGGGTTGTAAGGACTCATGATGTCCGTGTAGCCCAGTCGAACGTAGATGTTTTCCATCGCGTTCGTATGGTTCAGCACGCAGTCAGCTGCAGTAAGAACCCACTGCGCGCTGATTAGAGCTCCGTTGCATATATATTGGTTCTTCCGGTTCACGATGGCCGCGTGCCAGCACCACTCTCCAGGCCTGGCTTCTGTTCCGCCTTGACTTTGGGGGTGGTTTGTGCGGTTTTCACACCTCGGACACCACACACGTTCGGATCCCTCGGCTCTTGGTTGGTGTTTTGGAAGACTCCTCTCATAGGCGTGAACTCAGAGCTATTGTTGTGGTGATTTTCGGCAACCTTCTGCTTGTTTACAGGCTGGTACGCCTGATGAAAAGGAATCCAACCGGAGTTTGAAGTGGATGCTGAGAAATGATGGATATCTTTGTCATCGCTGGGAATCGGCATGTTCCACGGGTTTCCGAATTCTGATTCGTGGGGTTTAATGGAGTGCTGCCAATTTGGTTTTCGCCTTTTGTTTCCTCCCTGCTGAGGGTAACCTGGTTCTTGTGGCCTCGGTGGTCCTCGCGTCTTTGCCAGCTCATGAACTCGCTGCAGCCAGGACCTGTGTTCCTCATCGTAGTCGGAGGACGGCAACGGAACGCGGACAGGAAATACTTCGCCAACTGCTGCTGATCCAGCTGTTGCCTGAATGAGAGCTGGAGGGCGGCGACCGGAAGATGGTGGTGGTCTTCTTGGCACAGCCACAGTGGCGGACAGGTTGCGTACTTCTGTGGTGGACGGACCGCCGAATTTGTAGTCTATGTCTTGGTTATCGTTAAACTTGGAGGGAACATCTGGATGACTGTCAGCATCGTGGTATGGTGGCGTGGGAAGAACAGGTGGACCCAGACTTGGGTGCCTCATCTGAATATAGTAGGGTGGTCTTCTTGTTTGTGAGTGTTCCTGGGACGGTTCGTCTTCGTCATTCGTTGAGCCGTAGTAGTTATAGTTGTTTTCATGATCTTCTGGTGGTTTTACTGACGGCTGTTTCGAAAAGGGTTTCCGCAAAGGCCTCGTCGGTTTAGGGTAACCCTGGGGACGGGATCGGTGGATAGGGATCGCAATAGGCCGAGGACGCTGTTTATCACGAGGTGGTGGAGCTCGTTTATTTACCTCTGTAGATGTCCCTGAATTGGGGCCTACACCACCTGAGGCTTCCTCATCTACGTGCTCCACTTCAGTTTTGGTGCCGTACTTGCTGTGACCTTCTAGACCTCTGCTGCAGCAAATCATGCCCGAAGAGCACGACACACTCTTTGATATCAGAATGACACTTGGTCGTTTGCACGTGTTGCTGAGGTACATTGGAATGCAACGCCCATGGCACGCGCTTCGGGTAACAGGCGTCCTAGTGGTCGGGTCAAGAACTGGATCAACGGTCATTGTTTCCACTGTGTCCTCGCTCTGGGCCGTTGATGTAGTGCAGCAGACTCGTCCTTCGCTGCAGCTATGGTTCCGGCTGATGGTGCCACAAAGCAGGCCCAAAAGGGGCATCACGCAAGAGCCCGGGCACGAATCACTTGTGCTGGACGCAGCGGGCTCCGGTAGAGGAGATTCAATCTGAGGCGATTGTTGAGACTCCATCACTGTTAGCGTTTCTTGGTCAGCACTTCCTTTTTCTGGGCTAGTAGGTTGGGTGGGTTTGGGTTCTTTAGGTGGCGGTGGATCCGCCACAGGGTGGTCGTCATTTGAGGGCGACGGAGTCGTGACGTCGTGAAGTTTCTCTTGTTCCGTGGGACTGTCATCCATCATGTCGACGCTTGTTCCGGACTTTCTGGTAAACCCCCGGCTGAAGATGCCTCCAACACAGCAGCGCAGAAACTGTTCACCGCAGTCCGCGTTATCGTCGACAAAGTCGCACAGAAGTCCCATGAAAACATGCACGCACTTTCCGGAGCAGTTGCTGTTCGCACCTGGCTTTCTCGGCGATGGAAGGTCGTACTTGTAGGATCTGTCCGTCTCAAGAAAGACATCCTTGTGCTCGGCGCTCGTCCAGCACAGGCTCAGCAGGACGGCGGCGAGGAACGGTAACAACTGGGGACGCATGGCGTCCCAGGAACGCTGCGTGCTGGCCCTCAGCTGCGATGTCGACGGTGAACGAGACTACACTGAAGGTGGCCCCGACGTCGTCCAGGGCGCGGCCTCACCGCATCGCGAGGCGGGACCGTCAAGGCAGAGCGAACGGTGTCGTACTCTACGCTCCAGATAGCGTACGGACAATGCGTCTCTTGCCGACGGGGCTCCCGCTGCGCCGCCAACGCCTCACCTCGAACAAAATCAAGAGCCGCCCATCTAACGGGACAATGCCGGAGTAGCGGAGAACGCATATTTTAAAGTCGTGGTGCTGGACGTCGCTAAGTGCTGTAACCGTAACGTGGAAGCATTTTCTTTTAACTTGTTACGGTAGTGCGGTTGTCGGCGGTGGCGTGTGACGCAGCACGACCGTGTGGGGTGACTGCGTGCTGTCTGCGTCAAAAGACCTGGTTTAAGGCCACGCCACGAAGCTCTGCGTCTTGGGTCGCTGGTTTAGCACTCTATAGTGTACTTACAAGAGAAGCGTGCTTGCAGTCTTAAAGTGAATATTTGAAAACAAACTGTTGAAACTCGTTCTCTGACATTTCTAATTAAAAGAAAGGTAATTAAAACAAGTATCGCATGTTCCTTGACGACTATCATTGGTGAATGACGTTTTATATCCATACAAAACGTCATCGTTTAAAAAATACATTTTGGCCCTAACACAAGATCACTTAAATATATCGCGAAGTGAACAAAACGCCAGCCGTGCGAGATTAAAGTCATTCGATGCAACTCACTGTACTCGTCGTTTTGCAAGTGCCGACAATCAATCGTGTACGGGCTTAGGGTAGACGTGTCACAACCAAAAAGTTAGAATTGGTTCAAATTTATTTTTCAAAATGTTCTGTCCTGAGAAATGCAGAAACACCAACATACAAAGAAAGCCTCTCAGAAATCGATCATGACAGTAATAGCCTGGTATTGCATGGCTTTAACAAGATGGATCATACTCACTCGATCAGACCTGCTGTGATTTCTGGATCTCTTTGCGAGAATAACGAGTACGGTTTTCCCGCTTAGGCTTTTGCCCCATGAAGTCTGGGCACTGGCGCCACAAGCATGATCTTCGCGTGGGCGGTTTTCATGGCAACAAGATTAATAGTGCTATTGCGAGTGCGCCCAGGAGCGACAAGTTCCTAAAATACGTACACGGCGAAACCAACCGCTTGCGATACATCGAACAACTATTTCTAGTTAGATGAATAATATATTCTCATGTATCAGACGATGCAGAAATCCGGACCCGTCCGCGACGCTCGTTTTACACTGCCCCCAAGGGCGAAGAGGCTATACCATTGCGAAATTTGTAGGACGGAGTCTAGGAGCTCCACCTGACGAGAATAAATTGTTGAGTGTCAAGAAAAGAAGACGCCTTAAACGCGCTCAATTGAAGTAAAAAAAATTGCGGCTGCAAGCGCTTGGAATAAATCGAACTTTCTCCCGAGTTCGCATAAAACGTTGCTTACGACGTCGCCGAAATAAAAATCTTCCAGTCCGGCTGCACAAGCGTGAAACTCTTCACGTAGCAAGGCCCGGAAAACGCATTCATCCGGCCCTCTTGTTATCCGTCGAGGTTTCTTGTTACGCCTTACCGCCCGCTTCGCTTTTTCGCAATTTCTTCTTCATATCGAACGTAGCCGCGAAATTTTCTCGTTCTCGCTCCTTCTGTACCGGCCGCTGCAACCGAGGCTTCCCTAAAAAGCGATTGCGTCGGAAAACTCGAGTGTTTTCTTCTTCCCTTTTTTGCTCAATGCGCAGCTTTTCGAAACATTGGACGCGAAAGCGGACGGACGAACACGAAACGGACGACTTCTCTTCGTCTCCTTCTCTTCGGTTTCCTTCTCGCCTTCCTTCCGTTTTCAATTTTTCGTTGTCGTCCTTTCCCGTCCGCTGGATTCCTCCCCCCAACTCCCGTTGCTGATCCCGCTAAATGCAAATGACCGCGCCTTCCTTTTTTCCCTTCTTTGTTTCTCCTCCTTCTTCCTCCTCTTCTTCCAGCTTTGATTAGAGACGCTCCGATAAGCAGCGGTGGTGGCTCGTTCACGTTCGCGACAAAGCAATCACTTTCTGCGCATGCGTGAGTGCGCCCAGACGGTCACACTCAGTTTCGCATCGAGGTGGACCGAATGGAAGGTCCACAAAAAAGCGGAGCCAATCGTGTCTCGCGATTCCGTTTTGCCGATTACGTCACTCACTGAAATGAACCAATCAACTATCGAGAAAGTTTCGCCACGTAGCAATCCCCCCGAGTCTCAACCAATCCGGTTTCGGAAAACGTCGTCTGCTGCGGTTCGTGGTAAAGTGAAACGTAGCATGGAGTCACCAGAACTGCTGCTTCCGTCAGTACTTTGGACGTGTTCATTTATTGTTGCCTCGCACGCCCGGGGTTGAGCAGCGAAAACCCTCTTTTACAAAGGCTTATCTGGACTCGCGCGCTAAAGTATATGCATGTACAAAAACACCAACCTGAAGCGGGTTTTTCTACTTTGCTAAGGGTCCCCCTTTCAACTACGCCTTTTACGTTTTTTATGTTTTTTTTTCTTTCATAAGCGGACTACATTTATTTTGACCAGGGGCACGGCTAAAGCAGCCAGGCGGCTAGAAATATAAGCAGCACGGAGAACGGCGTTGCCTAAACCCTCGTGCTCAACGGGAAAATCCTTTCCGCGCTGATGGAGCCCCTTTCGCGCCGGCAGGGACATGTTGTTATGGGGTTGGCGAAACTTCAAAGCCGAGCCGCGGCGGAGTCTGCATCCGATTTCCTCGCAGGATCGAAGTATATACTCTTTTACTCACTAAGGAGACGGTGCAGGGTAGGCCGAGGCTGTCAGCGGCTTCTATTAGAAAGTGAACCTCCATTCAAGGGACGCCTTCGTCTTATCCAGGAACCCCGCCACATATTTCAATATATGCGCCCTGATAAGGCCTCGCAAAGGTTTGCTTGCGCGCCGGAAGGACGCCCATGCCTAATGATTATTTGGAAGATTGTCTCTTTTTGTGAAGTGAAAAGTTACAAAAATTTGAGAAATCTTGAAACTATTGTTGTTCCAACCCTCGTCGTTTTCTTCATTTTTCTGATACAATATAATAGTTTTTTTAATGATTTGATAAAGTGAATTAAAGAAGACAAGTGATAAGAATATAATAACAAAAGTAATGTACATACATACTCCAGCTACTTCGCCACGTGATCACCCATTTAAGAGAACGTGACACGACCTTTTCACATTAAAAAGTCGTCAAACTTTCAAAAAGGTTTGACGACTACGACTGAGCTCTCGGTAATTTCATCGCCAGCATAACAAGACCGTCAGTCGCCACAGACGTTCTTTCCTAAACCCCTCAACAAGCACGTATGTCCGGCCTTCCAGAAGCTCCATGCAGTTTTGTTACATACACATTACATGTCTGTGACGAGTAACAGTCTCGCTGACGCCTGATGAAATGACTGAGAACCCCGCCAACAACCCTTTTTGGGGAAATCGTTCAAAAATTTGTGGCACGTCATAATAACTGCCTTAATATGTGCCGCACTTGTGTGAAGAAGCAACAGCATCTATCTACATTATGTGTATACCAAAAATATTTTAATTTTTTTCTTCAGCTTATTGTAATTTAAAGAAAAAAAAAGCAGGACAGGCTCTTTACGCGGAGCAACACCTCCTAAAAATAAGACCGTAGCGCTCTTCTCGTGACGTCGCAAAGGAAGGCCATCGGGGCGCACGTCGAAGCGAAGGCAACGCGCGTAGATCGACCTATTTTCTATACAATAATACTACTTACCTTACAACAGTTACGATTCTAGTATAAACGCGGTAAAGGCAATAAAATAGCATTAGTATAAAAAACACATAAGCACAAACAACGCACTCACAATAATCAGCACAAACAATGCACTTTCAATAATCGCACAAACTTGTTATTTACCTTCCAGTAAAAACTAAAATATTACCACGCATATTTACAAATGTCGACGCAATAGCAAACGAATAACGACGAAGAGCAAGATTCCATTCTATCACGAGTTTAAAAAAAAAATCGACTGCTGCACTTTACTTGTGTCTTACATGACCAAGAAAGCCCGTAAATAATTTGTTTCTCACCTGTCGATCGTATCCACACGTCCCACAAGATCCATCACGAAAACATTTAAACACGAACTTCAAGAAGTCTCTCTCTGTCGAGAGAGAGGTCATCGACCAGTGTCATCCTTGACTACTTGCCTACACACGTCACTCAAACCGTAGCAGGACTTGTTTCGCGAAATTACGTAAATGCCGTAATATCAAGTGAACAGAAAAAAAAAAAATCTACTTGAGACTGCGGTGACGACAAAAAAACGACGGGTAGGAGGATCAGAAGAACCAACACACACAGACGAGAGCAGCGGCACCAGGGACGAGAGGCTTAACATTGTCGACCCATCTCTTGCTCGTGTGCGCTCCCTGCGGCGATGACTGGATTTTGTTTTCGGTTCCTTTCTCTTCTGAAATGTCTCAGCGTTCCTTTTCAGACAGTCAGCAGCTCCCACACAACGTGGATTTACCAGAATCGGAGCCCGTATGAGGAGAAGATGTCGCATCGGAAATTTGGAGCCGGTTCATTCGAAAAGTGTGGGAAGCTGCGGGACTGCGCGTAGTCCCGCGGTTACGTGGATAATCATAAATATGAATTTGGTACTTTCAACCTTGGTAACGCGTTGTATATTACGTTTATATTATATATATAATAAATTGTACAAGACTGCGCTTTTAGAACGTATATTAATGTCGAATAAACGCGCACAAACACCACCACGCCGCTCGAGAAGAAACATTTTTTTCACGTCGATAGAAAATTTCTCACGTAGTTGCGCCATGGCCTTCCTTCCTCCGACATTGTGACGTAACCACTCGGACCGCTACGGCCTTATTTCTAGGAGGTGTTGTGCGGAGTCCCCCACCCATTCCACCTGGCAGAGCAAGCGCAGGAGAGAAGGCGAATACCTCCTCGCCTCGCCCTCCTCCTTTTTGTCGTTCGTTTATCTAAGTGGAAAGGGTAGAAGGCTATGCGGGAGGAGCATATATATCTTGCTTTTCTTAACATGCAACAGAGCATTGCACCGTTTGCTAAGCCTCGCAGTGTCGTCCATGGCGCCGAAAGGAATGCCGGGAACTGGCTGTATAAAACCGACGGTTGCAGATGAAGAAGGCGACCTTGGTGCAGAGGAACGGTGCGTGGACGAGCGGGTAAAACGTCTATTTATTACTGTCCAAATGGGGACGCGAAGGGGGATTGGTGGCCGGAGTGGGCTAGCGCAAACCAACTCGGAGCACGTGGCGCGAAAGTTCGCGCTGTAGAACTCAGGGATTCTGGGTTCAATCAACACCGCCTAGATAGACAGGCCTTTCTAATACCCCTCTTCACATCGGCGTGAGGTCATTCGATGTGTCCGGCTTCTCCGGTAATCTCGACTTGGCTCGACGAAGCCGAGTCGAGCCGCCGGGGAAGTTCTAGCCTCTTCGCCCACGCTGTTCACCCGCAACAAGATTAGTTGTCGAATACGTCAAAGGTAAAAATAATAATAATAATTAATATTGATAAAAATAATGATAATAGTAATAGTAATATTTATATTATTAATATTGATAATGATACGGAATATAATGATAGTGGTAATCATAATGCTAATGATGATGATGATGATGATGATAATTATAATGATAATAATCAAGAATAATATTTTATTATGTGTCCGGGAACGACCAAGCAGTAATTTTGATTTCACGTATTTCATATTCGTACTTAAAGGAGCTGTGCAACGATATCCAATTGGAATGTTTTTCGCTTTACACGAGCTTACTGGCACTAGTGGGACTCAAGGATACTCGCACGCAACGCCACTGGCCAAGAAACTCCTTTGTTGCGGTGTAATTTCAAGGACAAAATCGATCATTTTCATTCAATCTCTCCTTTGCAAAATTTGAAGACGTAACGTGGGGATCGCAGTACACCCATATGACGATATTTGAATGCGGTTCATAGATTGACCCGGAGCATTGCGTGGGCACTCGATTTGGGCTCGTGATAATTACTAGCTCGAGAAGCATTCGGGTAGTGGCCCGTGTCCAATTGCTGCAACGACGACAATAGCCGAGCCACTAACAATGCCTGGAACTCAGCGCGTGTCCTGTACTGTTGCCAACCCCAGCGCGTGGCTATGATCAACATTGGCGGCATATAATCGGCTCTACTTCGTTTCAGCGGGTCCACGCACCGATGCACGAGCGCGAGCGTGGCCCTGAGTGCTTGCATTGCTGAGGCGCTGCGGAGTGCTGAGCCGGCGCGCTGAATGTGCCGACCCGCTGCGAGTTGATACGCTTCTTTCTTTGAGTTTTTTTCTGGGACTTCTATTGCGTGGGGTGAAAAACGAACGCGTGTTTCATAGGTCATTAACGTCAGGGATCCGTTTTAGGCGGTATTCGCGGAAAGTACAGAAATTGTTGCATCGCTCCTTTAAGAACGCGGGCCCGCCGAAAGCCAAAAACGGCTTGTGGGACTGGGCCCGGCAGCGGCATAGAATATTCAAAAATTACATACGCAAAATCAAAATGAACATCGCCAAAAGATACATTTTCACTAGAAGCATGTCTACAAAAAGCAAAAGATAAGAGATTAGAAAAGCATTAGGATTACATGCCATCCCCCCCCCCCAAAAAAAAAAAGAAAAATGACAACAAAATCTGCAAGGAAAAATATATATAAGAAGAAAAGCCACGCGTTGAGGTAACAGGTAGGATACCGATGTCACAAAAACAAAAACCCACTAAAATCATAACTCAACGTCGCAGAAAACTGGTTGTAAACAAGATAACAAGATACTCGTCCAGTTCAGAATAACTGGAAACAATAACAATAGAAATAACTACACTGAAATAACACAAAGTAATCTTTCCTCAGCAAATTGTTTTTAGAAGCCTTTTCAGCTATGTTTTTGCATTTTTATTGGTAAACGCATCAGGCAAAGCCATTAAAAGTTTCTGGGAAATAAAACGAGCGCAGTCTTTTTCCATATTTCCTATAAACACTTGGGATAACAAAACACTCACTTTCACGCAAAAAGCGGGAATGAACGCCAGGGATTTTGAAAATGCTGCGCCAATAATGCTTACTCTTGACACGTCTTTGTAAAAGTCAAAAAAAAAAACAACGTGGAAGGCACAAATATTTTAACGATTCGTCACTGGTGATTTTCGTAGATGTGTATGCTACCCCTTTAAAATGCCTTTAAAATGCCTTATACCATCAATCTTATTGTGCCAGGTGCAGAAGAATTTGCATACAAAGTAATCCTATAACGTAGCAAGCTGTAGGAAAGTGCATTGTCTATCATTTTACGAACTGTAAAAGGAATAAACGTCTTCGTGGTATATAACAAATATGATGCACTTCGCAATTTTTTAGCGACATCACTAAGGTGAGAATTCCAGTATAGGTCATTTTGAAAAAAGAAATACTAAATATGTTGCTGTGTTAAGATATTCAAGAGGACTACAGTTAGAGCGTGCACACCTTGATAAGCGCAACACTAAAAGAAAATCACGGTTTTTGTCCTTCAAAGGATTGCTCAAACACATAATTTTTTAATGTTCTTTTTAATCAGATTAGCATCAAACCAGTCCATCAGATGCGTCGCACCATCTTGCAGTAAGGCAACTTCACTGCACAGATTAAGACGCGGCGACACCAGCAAAGTATCGTCCGGATATTGCAATATTTCACATCCGGACAGAGTTTTTGCGAGGACATTCACATAAAAATTATATAGTAGTGGAAACAGTACAAAACGCTGAGGTACGCCAGCTTTCAATAACACATTGCCACTCTTTGTATCGAAGACTGAAACATGCTGAGTCCGGTTCATTAAGAAATCCTGGAGTATGTGTAAAATAGGTCCCCTAAAACCGTAGTCGAAAATCTTTTCCAGCAGAATTTCTTGACTGCTTGAATCAAAATCTTTTGAAACATCTAAGAACAGCGCGCACGCATACTTGTTGCTATCAAATGTCGCATGTAATAAATCTACGAGCTCTTCAAGCAACGAATCAGTGCCTAGCCCAGAGATAAAGCCGTGCTGACATGGGGCTAAAGATTAAACGGTTGAAGAAACACGGTTATTGTTTTCAAGATATGTTTTTCAAGTACTAAGGCTAAACACGGAAGAATAGATATGGCCACTGTAACTTTCAACACTGTCACGGGCGCAACCTTTGTAAAGAGGTCTGACTATTGCTTTTTGTAATCCTGCAGGAATGACTCCGAAGTTAAAAACACCATTTTTTACGTATAGCAATATTGTACTCAGTGTCTCATAATTGCGTCGTAAGTCACTAGGGCGAATATTATCTGATCCGGGTTATTTATTTGTTATAAGGCTACATAAAACCGATCGTAAATTTTCTAAGGTCACGTTTGGTAAGAACGCGGAGGCCGAGCAATAACTGTCTAAATTAGCGGGAACAATGAATTCATCTTGTGACGTATCAAAAGAAGATACAAAGAATCAATTGAAAGTGTCAGCAATCGATGAAATGTTAGATCCAAAATAATAATAGTAATAATAATAATAATAATAATAATAATAATAATGAATACTATAATAATTAGTCTTTATGGCTCTGGAGAGCCGCAGTGCCGCGTCTATGTGATGGTGATTATGATATGATATGTACAAGTGCGTTAGCGGTCTTCGTCGCGGTAAACTTCGCGGGGCTGCTATGGGCGACAAACTTCTAGCAGGGAGGACTCGAACGCCTGGCGAGGGCTCCTGCGTGCTCGGCTTAGAGACAGAGCAGGCCGAATTTCTGGCGACGCAGGGAGTCCATCACCCCCGGGGTGGAACACCAGAGGTTGGCGCCGGTGTTGGACGGCCGGCGGTCTTGGCGAAAACGGGCCTTGGAGTCTCCCAGCTTGCTGTCGAGCTTGTAACCAGCAGCTTGAGCACCGGGTCAATCGAAGATATGGTGTGTGCCACTGGGCCGGCTGGTTTTCTGATCATGGAAAAGACAAATCTTACGCCCAGCTGGGTTTCTGAGTTTAATATGAATACATAGGTATTTAATATGTACGCAGAACCTAGAGCGTCCAGGTCATTGCATGTTTCCCGGGAGTTCGTCGGCGTCTTTCTTTTAGTGAGCTCTGCGTGCTCAGCAGGATTCTAACACTAAACCTAAACGATCCTTGACTGCAGTCAAGGATTCTGTGAACAATTGTGTGCCTTTGAGCAAACCTCTACGAGTTAGGATTACATATATTACATGGAACTAAACGGTAGCATAGTTGTCAAGAAACATTTTTGTCTGCAAGTCCAAGAAAGCGAGTCCTAATCAAAACCGTTCCTACTTATTCCCGATCTCAAAATCTTTTCCGTGGAAGTATCCAGGTGCCCACGTTTCTGGCACGTCTCTTCCACATCCCTGTACACATCACAGCACACACTGTCATGTAAGGATCATCCCTTGGTTCGGTCAGAAATCACTTCAAACTGCAGAAATGAATTCGACGAAACGCACTAAGCGATAGTCTCCGCCGCGATCGCCGAACGACTGAAAAAATAGATGATATGTCAAGCGGCCGAAGCCATAGCGTAACGTCATAGCAAGGGCGGAGAGGTCTGTCACTCAACGTGGTGTTAATTCAATCCCACCCCTGCCTGTTTTTATCTGGATGAGCATCGTACCGGCGTGCGGTTGTGTATCACTACTGCGTGTTGCACGTTAAAGACCCCAGGCTTGGGGTTGTGCTGCACTGGCTGAAGTGCTCATTTACAGCTGAGACACCAGACACCTAATGGGGCAGACTAACTTTCGGATGTGTATACATACATGCACACTACACAATTACGGAGACGCGAGGCATCACTATAGACCATTGTAGAAGAGGACTTCTGGCCAGTGGCTTCTGGCCAATGCAATTTTCAGCGTTCTGCGGATACGGCGTGTGCTTTGCTCGCCTTACGAACGAACAAGCATACCGTGCACTAATATGCGAATTTCGCACGCAGGGCTGTAATAACGAAAACATTAAAAGTGCGTGTACTCACCATGATTATTGTTTGTTTGTGCTGTGTGTGTGGCATTTTGTCAATGCTAACGTAGTTTCCGCGCCACTCAAAGCTGTTGAAGCTACTTGCGTGGGAACCTGGCGCCTTCGTTCATTGTCTCCTTTGCATGAGAGCGCATGCGGATGAGATACATACCACCTAGAATACAAGGCCCACGCGTATGACGTCATTGTTGGTGGACCTAGGAACGGCAAGTGGCAAACGCGCTGAATCTCGGTGAGAGTACGTCCCAAAGTGGCAGACGTGTGCGTGTGGCGTTGCCGCCTCCAGCGCCGCGCTCGTTCTGAGGTGATGCGAGATATTTTGACAGCGACACTGACACGATATAGGCGGTGTTGCTTGTCTTCCTTAGCGATGACGTTTGGGCGACGAAGGCGCAGTGTCTTGTGTGCTACAGGGGTATGGATAAGCCTCAAAAAAAAGGCCACGAACACTAGCAGTATTGTAGAAGCTACACTAGCTTTGAAAACGTATCCTCCAAATATTATAACGCCGAGTATAATCGGGATTTTGTTGAGTGCGTATAGCGAGCATTTTGTTCAGTTTACAGGGTAATAAACGTGTGCTCGCTGGACTAAAATAGGTGCACGCTGAGCTGTAAATTTTCAAACGATTTGCAATGGTGCATAAGCAACCGAATTCGGCCTTTAAAAAAGTCTTGTAGAAGGTTTTTTTATTTTTTATCGCACGAATGCCAGAGTTATTTAGGCACCTCTCGAAAGCAATAATTGTAAATTATCGAGTGCTGCGAGGTCTTTATTGTAACGACAATCCTCAGTCAAAAGAAACAGAATGTATAAAAATTGTTCAACATCTTTTCTCGCCCCCTACCCCTTTCACTAGAAGATATTCTTTGTTGTATCCAGTACAATGAAAGCAAAAATAGAGCAGCGAAAAATTGCACACTGTAATAATAAACCGAAATGGTGTCCCCCTCCCCCTTTTAATTATCTATTACATCAAACGTTGGAGCATTGCGCTCACCGCTTTAAAGCGAGGCATAAATTCAACGAAGCTCGCAACTTTTTTATAAATGTATATAGGTTTGAGTAGCTGACACTTGAACTTAAGCATGTATAATACTGCTGCCACACGGTAAAATAAAATTTCACGTCAGTTCCATCGACTGACATTAAAATCAACCTATGATCCTGACTTAAAGCGTCGGGCGCGTACCTTACTGCGCCAGGAGCTGCCACGCGTTGATTTGTCGATCAGATGCTGGAAAGTTTTAGAATAGGGCACCCCAACCCTTTGGATCCACCCCAGCGGCTAGAGTGACCCAAGTCATTAAAGCCCCTGTTCTAAAACACTCTAGTAGGGCTTCGTTGAATAGGGGACACCACTCTTTGGGTACCTCAAGCAGTTTGGGGCGTACAGAGCTTTGGAGCCTCCTATTCTAAATCCATCTAATGTCAATCGATGCCACTGATGGGGAATAGGCCTCTTCCAAAATGAAAAGGATCGTAGAGGTATAATGCCGCTCGAAGCATCTTGGGAACCCATTGGTTACGTTTCAGTGTTGATAGGCCAACCTGCCTTCACGACATCGCGTCAAGACAAGACACAGGGCTCGCATTTTCAAATATGTGACTTTCCTTAAAATTATCATACCATATAGGCTCTGCCTACCGATACGAATGAAATGCTGGGGCACGTTCATTCGGGCTCCTGACGTGCCGAAGTTAGTGCGCAGGTAAACACGGGTCGAAGATGGCACTTGAAAAAGGAGTATATATTGGGCCAGTCATCTTTTTCGCTCGGCTCCTCAATTCTCAGGGCTTCTTAAATAATCAGTGAATCTGAAGGGTCATGCTGCACGCTGCAGTGGTATAGCCAGGCCGCCAGACAGGTATAAGACGCGGTAGGCCGTACTCGTACTCCTCGCTAAGCCTTGGCAGGCCCTTACGGCCACTGAAGTTCCGTGTATCAACAAGGTCTCTTGGAAAGATGAATGGGTGCAATGCAAGGGAGAACTTCCCTTATTTTATGCAGTTTTGAGATGCATTACTGCGTCAACTTGGCGATTGGAGCCCAAACCATGCCACTCCTATCCATGGCCAACCGAGGTCCCATAGTGCAATGCGCGCGTACTGTTGCATGCGGGGAATTTTGGAACTAGTCTATTCCCTGACTAGACTTAAAACAGTCTTGGAACGTGTTTTTTTCTTCTCGCGTGCATGTGAATGTGAGCGTTTGCATATACCACGCTAATGGTACGAGACAGAGCGCTTTTTGACCGCTCCAAGTTCACCATAGGAAATTCCACATTACAATATATTTTGCCGCGGGGCGGGGATATAAGAAACCGGCATTGCCCACCGCTTCGAGTGGGGCAAGTAGAAAAAGATACGACGCAGCGGGAGATTCAGCTCAAGCGGAAATCCCTCGGTTTTGTTGTCGTAGAATCGGGATTGAGGATTTCTTTTGCGCGTCGACGCACACGCTGTCCTCGGTTGTCTCGGGGCTCTTTGAAAGGTCAAGCAGCGTGGAGAGAGCTCGGCCGAGTTTCTGGAGCATCTCCGTTGTTGTTTCTGACTCTTGGTAGCGCATGCGATCTCGAAATGAAAATTCCAATAGACAGAAACTCTGGTTCCTGGCCAATACGGTATCGATTTGCAAGACTAAAAATATCCTAATCCAATGAATAAGGTCGGGAGACAGAGAATGTGTGCAGCGTGTTGTGAGGTACGCTGACTGTTTTCGAGTTATTCTGAGCTCGAGAGTCGCGCTAAATTCCCTATAAACTTGGCGGAAGTTAGTGCGACAAGTCTGGTTCCTCGCTATATATACCTAGTGCGGGGACCTGAATTGATGTGTATACTGTAATTCAGTTTCTCCGCTAGATTTGGCAAGGAATCACTTTCTGCTAAATTCAGCACGCGTAAGTCCCCACTACACTTAGCGAAATTTAGTGAGAGAAATCAGGTTCTTTTTTTCTATATTTACTGGTGGGCCTGAATTGGTGCATGCCCGCTTAATTTATCGTTTTACACTTTCTATGAACTTTTCTTTACACATTTACGAACAATTGTATGAAATGGTAGATATATACATGTTCTTTTTGTAAAAGAAGAGGCTATTTCGACAAAAAAAAGATACACAATCAAAAGAGGTATTTACCATTTCTACTACATTTTGGCGCATACCTTACTTTTATTTTATTTATTTATTTATTTATTTGCAAATTAAGGGCCCATGGAGAGCATTACACAGAGGGGATGGGGTATATTTAAGATTTATACTACGAAGAAACGCAAATACATTAAAAATACAAAAGGAAACTAAAACTTAACAGACTTAACACACTTAGGACTGCTCAAAATTACACAAGTAATTCAACTGGTAAGACGAAAAACGAATTTTAAAGCAAGATAGAGAGTTATTTGAGTTCAGAGTGGTGACTATGGTTGATGGAAGGTTGCTCCATGCAGTCGCTGATTACTTCAGAAAGAAATGATCAATAAAATGCGTTCGTACAGCCTGAAATACCTTTGGTGGCACATGTGCTGTTAATGAGCGAAGATGTTCGGTCGGGGGTGATAGGATTTCATTTTTAAGGTATGGAATGTGGTAGTAGATTTTATGAAGAACGCAGAGCTGAGAGAACTTCCTGCGGAGCTGCAAAGAGGACATGGCTAATTGGCATTTTAAGGCGGAAACACTAAACTGAAGGATCATAGGTAGACAAGATGGTTAATTTCCTTAATTTCTAATAACTGTATGTGCACTGCTCCGGAAGCTGAAGGCATATGTCTGTTTACACAACGTGCGCCCTCACCTGTAACCATCTCAAATAGAAGGGTAAACCAAGCTCGATATTCTCGCGCCCACTCCCCAAGTACTGAGTCCGTCCTCATGAGCCTACCCACCAGGTTGCGTGCCAAAGAAATGCCTAACATGTCACAAGCTTGGCCATTCTAGGAGTATAATTCTAGCCAAACATGGCACTGCTCCAAAGTATTAGTTTAAGGCAAAAGTGCGTTCCTGTAACGTTTGTCTGTTTTTTTTTTTTTTTTTAGCTTGCCGCATAATTGACAGATTGACAAACTATAGCCGAAGATGCCACGTATGAACCGAAGATCTAGCAGTGAAGCATAAATCAGGCACTTCTTTGGTAATTTGGGCCCAGAATTTCCACATGCAAGCCGAATAGCCAGAAAAGGAGCCTAAACTTGGCACTTATTCTGCGATTTATGCACCGCGATGCCAAATGGCAGTCAAGCTTCCAGCAGTAAATCCTAACTTTAGAACTTGTTTGGCGAATTATAGGACCAAGATACATAGACTCTAGGCAAAGAATGGTGAAATTTGTCTTTACCTTGCCGTATTTGGGCTTTTTAACGCCCTGAATTTCCACACACAAACAAATTTAGGCCTCAAACTCACGTAAAGTCAGTTGATGAAACTGAACATGAAATTTTAACGTGTGGGCAGGGGCAATGAAAATGGCTATTCCTCGTTTTTATTCGACTTTCGTCAATTTTCCAATCGAACAATGAAATTTGATTAACAATTTTAGGAAGTATTGAAAACGAGCACGTGTGAGAAGTAAAGTACTTTATTTAATTCATGCACAATGTCTCAATCCAGGGCGGCTTGGATCAGATTCTTTTGTAATTAATGTGACAATAAGAGTTCTCATAAGCATGGACATAATCGACTAGCTATCTGTGAACATGGCACTAAACGTTGAGACTTGGGTGAGAGATAATAGAAGCAGTAAGGCAGACAAATAAGGGGAGCAGACACGCAGACATCTACAAGGTTTATTTTGTTCACACCTTATATGTTTTTCTGTTTTGTTTTTTTCAATGTCGTCAAAATTACATTAGAACGAGGGTATATACGGCATGGCAGAAAGAATCCTTGTAGCTGAGTTCGAAATATTTTGTTCTGCCTCTTCTACTGATATTTGCTCTTTTCCAGACCAGTCTCAAAGATCAGCTTCATGTTCATTATTGGAAGTGTGTTGTGACAAGACAGGGGCGCCACGGTGCGGCTCCTAGCAGAAGCATTTCGCATTGAACATGGACGGACTGGCATATATATCCAGTGTAGCAGCCAACCTTAGTTTCCAATGAATGTCAGCTTACCTGAGCGCATCGCGATACAAACTTTTCAAAACAACAATCGGCACTATCATTTCTTTTGTACACAAGACACGGTAATTTAGAACACAGGTTCCCTCCATGCACCGCAGAAAATCGCCGCGATCATCTCAATCCCAGTACTCCGACTCGATCCGACAGCGAGCGAAAAGCAATCCGATAATAAGAGGAAAGAAAAATACTTACATAAGTTTTATCAATTACTGGCACTAGTGAACGTCGTCCTGGAGTGATTTCCGGACCGGCAACGTGGAGGCATCTTTCGGCTCAAATAAACGGGAAACACGGCGGTTTGTTGCCGTCGCAGCCGCTTACAACTGCGGGACGTACGATTCAACCCTATAGCTGCGAGCAAGTCCTACGGACCGAATGCCGGAAAAAACACATCGAGAAAAACGCTGGTCGTGGGCAGGTTTCGTGCCAGGGTGCTAAAAGTTTTACTCCGAGAGAGATCGAGAAACACGGCCGGTCGTGGGAAGGCGCAGGCGCAGTCATATAACGCTGTGGGTGCATTAGAATGCGGAGAGCAAGTCGACTGCTTCTTGCGCCGGTGTTGCAGTGACGTCAGAGGAACGCCGAGCTCTGGTTGGCTTTGATTGAAGGGATAGTGGGTAGACCTCAATGCTACATGCCTTGAAGTCTACCCACTATTGTTTAATCAGCCAATTACAGATCAGCGTTCCGACATTATCGAAACCCGTGCAAGAAGCAGACAAACTTACGTTCCGCATAGGTGGGAGCGGGCAGCACTAGCAGCGCTTCACAGTGCAAGGTAACGTGGACGCTGCCACTACACGGCGCTGCCAACCAGCTGCCAAAGTGGAGCGGGGCGCCCCTATAGGTATCGTACGTTCCCTATACGCCAGATTGTGTGCACTCTCAGCGTTTTCAGGCCATTCATAAACGGTCCTTATGTAAATAGCCATCCATCCCTCTTGAGATTGAAAAGTGGTAGCCTTAAGGCCACGGTCAACCTTCTAACACATCGTACAAAAGACAGTCTGCAAACACTGGCTGAGGCGTGTTTCTTCCTTGTATGGTGGTACTGTAACATGGGTCATAAAGAAAACCATCTACGCACATGTTCGAAGCACATATATGGTAAAGCGAACTCGGCAAAGAATTCCGTCATCGCGTCTGCACTGCAGCAGCCGATGGGGTTGCCATTCGGGAAGCATATACCCTGGCAGCGCACTAGGTTTTCCACTAGGCCGCACTTACCGATTCATGAAATTACCCCCGTAGTATTCTCACACGTGTGCCTTGCTAGCAAAAAAAAGGAAAAAATCGTGATCTTTTTCAAAAATTTTAAATAAATAAAATGCATTATTTTTAAGTCATATTTTTTTAATTTAAATCAAATTACTGTGATTTAAACCTTTGTTGCTAGAAAATAGTGACTCTCACTACATGTAGTTTTAAACATGACAAATTGATCGATCAATCCGCCCGATCACTGGTAACAACTTTAAAAAAAATTCCTGTAAATTTAAAGTACAGTTTGTTTCACAAGTTTTCCTCGCTGAAAACCCCGGCATGCTAGAACAAAAATAGCTTGATTTTTTCTAGTTAGCTAAACAGCTTTATTTGCTTTTTATTAACGTTATGATTTTCTTGAGAAAGACATTACGTTTCAAGTTTTCGTATTATTCACGTTCTAATCCGCTTGTAATAGGACATCACGTACCTGACAAACGAAGTGGAAGGTAGAAAAAAAGCTTAATGTTCCGATTTCCTCAGAAGTGCAGCTGCTTTCACTCGTGTTCAGCCTCATACAATTGTCTCTTGCTTTATGATTCTTTGCTTTCGGTATAAAACAAATGCACACGAACCATCCAATGTCCAAATGGCAAATAAAGTATATTTTCGATCCTTTTCTTGTACGAATGGTTTGATTTAAATCGTCATAGTAAAACTGGCTAGATTTAAATTGCAATTTAAATTATTTTTAGTTTTATTCTCCACCCTGCTTTCTAGACACGTATTTGTTTTTTTCTTTGTTCCCTTAAGACTAGCACAAAATAAGCACTACTATACGAACGTCCAAGCCGGCTGATTTGTTTCCGCTACTGACAAAACTAATCCCTATTTACAATCCAAACCCCGAGACACGCGGAAATAAAATAAAAATAGAGAAAGACGACACAAAATATGTATCTGTTCTCGTGCGAATAAACCCAGCTGCGTTCGAGAATTTGTGTCATGTTCTCTGCTTATTTATGTGTCCATGTCTCAGGGTTTAGATTATGATGTTTTCTAACCAGCTCGTCTTCATAGTTTCGCTTCTTGTAATATTCCTTAACGTCGGCACACAATGATCCAGTGTCTGCCTCTGACTTTGACGAAGATAGAATCGCCTCTTCAGAAACAGACATACTTAATAATAATCAACCTCAATCAGTCATTTCTGTTTGTTTTTGCTGAAATGTCGCAATCAAAAATAGTCTTTTTTTTAATGCCTCAATACCATGAAGCGTGGTTCCTCGTCACTAAAGATTTAGCATGTAAAAAACGTGTTTTACATAAACCTTCTACTTAGACATTTTGCGGAATTTGTAACGCCCCACTAATAGAGAAAAGATAAAAACAATAAACACAAATTGTTCAGAAACCTGCTTCTTTTGTATTTGTAAGCGAAAAAAAAATCAGCCTATCATCTTTAAAATAAATGTCTTAGGCCCCTTTTCTTTTTTCTTTTGTGCTTCGTGTATTGTTAGCGGTTTTACAATGACACTTGTAAACGTGTATAGCTGGCAAAAACCTAGAACCTTTACCAAAGTTTGTAAGTGGGAAGATGAGCATATGTTACAAGTAGAATAAAAGAGCGCACAAAAGGCACAGAGTGAAGTAGGAGTAAGGAGCGCTGTATGTGTGTGTATTCCTTCTACTTGCCCCTGTCTTTCTTGCGGTGTTTTATTTTTCTTCGACCAAGGTGACGCAAAGCATATTCCTTCGTTATCTTTTTTTTGTAGAAGCACTCTTTTGAGCAGCACTCTACTAAAGAATTCTAAGCCGTAACGATGTTGTCGCAACGTCCTCTTGCGTGAACGACGGCCCAATCGATGTTTGAACGCGACCAACCTGAGTCCAGGCACTCGCTCGGCCGGGACCGTAACCAATCACTGAGCAATTGGGGACGCCGTTAGCGCCGGGAACGGAGTTGGGATGCAGACAACTCAAATCAGGACGACACAACTCCTCCCACCAATAAACCTTCCCAGCCAGACCGAGCTTTGCGTATTTGGGCACCCGCGCTCGGCTGTGCGTGCTCTCGCGTCGCCCCTCGCACCGTGCTTGCTCTCGACTGTATGCTTCCGTGATGGCTGTGCACACGAACGATAATGTGCGCGTTCGTGCGACTGCGAGAGGAAAGTGCCTGCGTCGGAGTGCGTCGCACGTCGGATACTGTCACACGCCGGCGATAGACACACGCCGCAGAGTGTCACACGCCGGTAAGAGACAGGCATCGAGGCTCCTCGAGCGTGCCCTAGCTCAATTGCAGTCTTGAGAGCAAATTTCTATTCAGTTCATTTCATCTATTCTTTGCCTATCTTCTTGGAGCCTTATTTATTTCACCTCAGTGCAACAGTGTGCCACTTTTTAGGCTAGATGATGTTTGTGGGCGTACAAAAATAAAAATTATGCTATTTTTATTTGGACAATCGTTATTACCAAGATTAATATTCGTATGGATAATGCGCTGTTTCGCTCTGATGATGGAACAACCTGAAACCTAGCAGGCATGCGCACAGAACAGAAGAAAAGAAGAATGGTTTGTCAAGGATTTCTTCCGTCGATTGACTGCCACATAATTTATATTTGATTTTATGAATAGTTCTTCTAACACTCTGCGCTATCTGTGAGACGAGGCATTTAAGCAGCTTTCTTCTTAGTACCAAAGTGTAGCTGGGATGTTATCACATTAAACACATGGAAGTGTACACTTCGCGACACTGTAAGCGTCGAACAAACTATCGCCGTTTTTGCTCAGCGTTTTCCTCTGTATTGAAGAACTGTCATCAAGACCGTTTTAGTGCTGAAAAGTGCTCAGTTCGGGGTACGAACCCAAGTGATACATTTTTGTACCCGCCCTTGCACTTTCCAACTAAAATCGACAAAAGTAAATCGCCGAATTCATGTTTCCATTAACACTATCGCGCACTGTACCTCGCAAGCAAATTAACTTCGGTGGCGTCTTCTGGTGCTGCTAATGTGGAGACCTCGTTAGCTTCATTTCGTATCAGGAGAACTTCTATTCAGGGGTGATAGTAATTTCCGATTTATAGCTAAACCATGGCCCCTATTGGAGAGGCTATGGATAAGTGCGAATTATGAAGACCTGTCGTTTGGCTTTGTTGTCCTGGCAAAATAGGGTAAAGAACTCACACGACACTGAGGACAGACCAGCTCAGTTCGTATAATCTGCCCACACCCTAAGCGCGAGCGAGTTAAAGTGTACACGGGGACTTTAATAACCGGAGTGGGCGTTCTCGGCGACGGAAGAAAACAGCGCAGCGACGTCAGCCGCTCGACTTGTGCTCCCAGGCTGACTAAAACCCTCGTTTCAGGTTTTTTTCTTCTTTTTTTTTTTTTTTTTTGGGGGGGGGGGTCTTAGTAGCTTTGACGAACTGGTAACTTGCGGAGTTTAGTTACGTGCTTTATTTTTTTTCCAGTGCTTTATCGGGTGGGAAGGACGGGGAACGAGGGTAGGGAACACTTTCTCGCACGCGCCATGCTTTCTATGCTCCACTCACCCCTAAGCTGACAGTGCTGTGGGTGCAACGCGTTCGCCGGACCAATAAACCGCCTTCCTTCCTTCCCCTGAACCTGCTTTCTACGCGTGGGTTCTAGCGGGAGCGGGATCATGTTGCGGAAGATAGGCGCATGGCTGGTCCTCCGGAGCACGTAGACTGCCAGCTCAGGGGGTGAAGGGAAGGATAGGAGTGGACGGGTTGGCGTTCCGCCGAGCGGAGGTAATGCGTGTTACGGGGAAGCGCGGACAAGCGGAAAGCGGGGTTGTTTGGCCGAAGGCGGCAAGCTGTCCGTAACGCGTGTCTTCCCCCGAGTGCCCTTATTCCGAGTCGATTCTTGGCGGAACGGCGGGTCCTAGCAACAACGCGACGGTCTGACAGAGTGTTAGAGGTTACTTCAATGCCTCCTAGAAGGCGAAGCACGCGCACGACGTCCCCCTGTGTGGATCCCCGATCCACCCCAGAGCGGCAAACAAGCGGAAGGTTCACGAGAATCACCGTAAAGTGAAGGCTGCGTCCGTCCCATGGCGTCGCTGCGTTTTATAGTGTCGCTCTCGCTGCAAGACGCGCTAGCGTCGATGATTAAGCGAGCGAGAAGGCGCTTTTCGAGGATCCAGTAGTGAGGACATCTGGGGGGGGGAGGGGGGGATGGCACACGCCTTGTCATCAAGGTGCTATTGTTCATTCTCTCACTTTGTATCATCGGTGTATGGGATTGAGCATTTTCCTCGGTGTAGTGTAACTTAATCTGTATGAAAGCGTTTGTTTTGTCAGGAGTCTCAAATCAGCTCACCCTGGTTGTGCGAGCGAAAACATTTACGTTACGCTTCCCAAAAAAGTCGAGCGTCTTAAAAAAAAAAAGTACTCTAAATAGCTGCTAGCGCCACGCTGATTTTCGAAGAAAGGTGTTAGCATTTCACGCAGCAGTCACATAAAACATGGAATGGTAAATTTTCCGTGGGGTGAACATTCCCGAAACCCCTCTCCTCCCTGGTGTAAGCAGATCAGGTCACTTAGCCTGGGCTCGAAGAACATGCACGCGATGCGCAGAAAACTACACAGCCGTTTCGTTCTTGTGCATACGCGTTGTGCATAGAGGGACGACGACACCGTGCGCTTACGGCCCGGCGACATGATAAGACGACTGCGCGTCTAGGAACGGCGTGGCAGGCCAGAGGACGGAACCGGAGCCCGTGTGCGTCCACAGGTCTCCAAAGCCGGCGGCAGGAGCTTCCGAGGGCTTCCACAGCGCACACCCGCACCCCGGCCGCATATTTGGAGAAGCTAGGCGATAGGCCGCATGGCAACGGCAACGGCACAACATTTTTTGGTTATAGAGAGTGACGGGGTGACGTAACACAAAGCTACCGAGGTTCAGTGCGGGACAGCGGGGCGCCGCAAAGCGGCGTGTATGGGTGGGCCAAGGTGGGTTAATATTTTGTAATGAATCATCCGAAGACCTTCGCCGCGAAGAAGCGTGAACGGAGGGGGGGGGGCAAGGGTGGATTGCCACGCGCTCCAGTTATACAACTACTGTCCCCCACTGCGGCGCAACACCTATCAAAATTGGCGACGGCGGACATCGCCGGCGATCTTTAATAGGTGCTGCGTCACAGCGTCGCTCTCTATAAACAGGCAATCCAGCGCAGCCTCCGTTGCTATGCGTCCAATCGCCCAGCGTCTCGAAATATGCACCCCGCCGCCTCCTGTCGGTGCTTGCAGAAGGTGTTTACTAGCCAGCCTCCACAGCCAGTGGCGCTGTACGGCGCCATCCAGTGGCGACGCTGCAAAGTTTGGATACTTCAGATCGCCCGAGGTCAGCGCATGTACCAGGTTACTCACGCTTAATAAAATAACGTTTTGCTGTTTCAGTGCGCCGGCAAATAGTCTCGCCTATACTGGTCTTCCCGCAACTAATCGGATATGTCCAGGTGCCCATCAGGACAAATTGAGAATATGTCTGAACTTGCCTCAAATATCACCGGTCGAACTTGATTTGCCTGTTTATTTAGAAGCATTCCTCCCATTTAAGTCCAGGTCAATCTCATAAGTCGCGAAGCTAAAAAAAAAGAATTACGTTCGTGCTTATTTAGCGTAAGGTCGGTCTCCCTTCGATGTGCGGCGACAGTGGTTTACGCTGCCCATGAGAAAATTAGACAGTACGGTCTTTAACGTGCTTCACGCAGTAGTGACACACGACCGCACGCCGGTACGATTCTCATCCCGGTCGAAACGGGCAAGGTGGGTATCGAACCTAGGATCCCTGAAGGCTCCTCGTCTGAACGTCGCTAACCGTTTCCGTCTACCGTTTCAGCTGCCATCCAGGCGATCTCGGCGTGCCGCTGAGCCGCAGCAGCGGCGCTCCTGGAGCTGGAGCACGTGTCTGGCCAACTGAGCGATCAAGATTGAGCGACTCAATCTAGGTCAAGGCATTAATGATATCACTCATCGCTACAGCATCTCCCGAACGAGCTCGCTTCAAGTTAATTTACGCGCCATCCCGATTCAACGTCTGGTAGGCACCTCAAGCGAGCTCGCCAGTTGGTGTTGGGAAGCAATCTCGCCAGCTGCTCATTCATCGTGCGCGACATCGCGCATGAAACAAACTGGCGGAACGCAACAGCGGGCTTCTCTTGCCTTTGGCTCGGCCACGGCGTAACAAACGAGCGCGCGGATTTCGGGCGCTCGCATTCATTAGCCCCATGGCATCCGCGCCACTGTGGCCTGGTACACGCTGCGAGAAAGACGATCCGTCCTGCCCGACGCCTCGGTTTCGCATTCTGCTTCGGTGACGAATGGGCTGTCCTCTTCTTTTTCCCGTGCCCTGCCTCGTTCATCTTCCCTCGTGGGCTCTGTGAAAAGGACGCTGACGCCCGAGGGCTCCTCGCATGTTGCCGATTGTACCCAACGAAGCGATATGTCGGTACGACTCTTTGTCGGTTTGCGGCGATACCGCGAACCGTTTGCGCAAATCTGGATGCTACCTAGCGTGTTTCACGTTTTACTTTATTTTCGACTGTAAGTTACTCTGTGTGATATCAAAGCTAGATAATGGCAGTGTTGGGAAGAACTCTAAGTACATTATACTTAAAGTGCTACTTCAAATTGATTTAGAAAACGTGTTCTTTATTTTAGGTACATTATATGAGAATGTACTCGTACTTTACGCTAAAGTATTTTTTCCTGGTACTTTCCGAGAACAGTACAGCTCTCGACTTCAAAGTACATTCTCCGAGTTTGTTCTCGGTGAATTTAAGATCTTTCAAAGACACTAACCTCCAAAAAAAAATTACGTATCGCTTAGTATTGTCGTTTGAGTAGTGATGCAAAACTATAAAAAAGATTGGCTGTCGAAGGTGTCGATAGTTTTTCCAAAATTATCGTTAATGTCGAAAAATATCGATAGCGAACTATCGATAGTTCTATCAATAAACTATCGATAGTACTCTCGATAGCTCACTATTGATAGCTGACTCTCGGTTCACTACCGATACTCTCGAAAGTCCACTGTTCCGAAAGCCAACGTTAAAAAACTCTTAAGCATTACGAAATGGAAAGCACAGTCCAAAAAAGAGGACGACGGATATGTGTGGGTGGACAACGCGGGCCTCTGGGCAAAGTTTGAAATAGAAAGGAAACTAGACAAAGTTGCATTCTCATCAAATAAATGAAGAGTTAGGGGCTTCGATGGCGACAGTACCCCGGTCATCGGGACACCATTGCTCGGTCATAGGGTGCATGAATAACGACAGAAAGCGTCGAATGCTCTCCGCGGACCTACGTAGCTTGCACAGAATCCGGAAAGTGCGGCTCAATATCTTTATGATTCATCACTTTCCACATAACCCCGATCTCTGGCTGCGGTGGGTTGCGTCCGCAAACCGAAAAGACTTTTCCCCAACACCAATGCTCTCGACTGTGCTTGGAACATATTGTGAATTGAGCGTGCACCGAACGCTGCCCCGCCGATGAACATGGGGTACGCTCGCAAGGTGTTTGCAAGTTTTCTCGTAATAATTGCTGTTTCAGCTTGTAACACTGTGTAACTGGATTTATCTTAATATTGTAATATTTGAAGCGGTGAAACTCACTCGATTTTATTATTTACAACACTTAGATGCAAGCTCATTTTCGCCGACAGGTGTGGCTGGAAATTGTTGAAAAGTTAGTTCTGTCGGTTCTCCAAATCGTGATCTCCTTCGCAATATCAGAGAGCCCTGAACTTATTTTGACCGCCACAACGCGACTAGATTCTTCTCATTTTCAAAATTAGTACATAATGTAGCTGGAAAGAAACCTTCAATTTTGTTTCTGTGAATGTTGAAACGTGCTCGTGCACTGATTTCGAATCGTTGAATCATTGATCGACTCGCTCCGGCAATAGGCCCATCTCGACTTCTGTTTTCATTTCACGACAAGAGGGGGACACACTCGTCGACACGGAATCCTCAAATAAAACGTTTAAAAGCACCGTAAAGCCAGGAGTGAGTTGCCCTCGTCATCTAGCGAGCGTCAGGTTCCGCGGCCGTGCTGAGTGGTTAGAAACGTTGGCGAAAGTGCTTTTCTGGGCGACGCTTCCGCGTTGGGTGTGCTAGTTGGATGCTCCAAAGTGCTAGGTATCTAACTTAGGGTGCGTCTTGTGTTTTTTTTTGTGTCGCGGTTGGCGTTTTTAAGCTCATTTAGAATACTTGTTGCCCCGCATTAGGGCATCGGCCAGTGAGTGCGGCGACGCCAGAAGTGCGGCACTGAATACGTCAGCGATAGAAATCAGAGTTGAGTACACCAAATATTGAATCATTTGACAGCGATTGCAATTTCTCTTCAGATTATTTGTCGTTTTCGATGCAGAACACCGAGAATGTTTTTGGAGTTTCGTGTCGCCACAACAGTAAAATATAATGAAAACAAGGACGCGTGAAAAAAGAATATTGCAGGGAACGATCGAAGGCAGCTCACTACGGCTTGAAGGTGTTTCTAAACGTTTTATTTGAGGAGCCCGTGTCGACAAGTGTGTCTTTTGTAGAGAACTGAAAACAGTAGTCGATCAGTTATTCAACAACTAGAAACCGATGCACGCGCATTTTTCAAGTTTCAGCAAAAGAAATTAAAGGTTTCTTTCCAGCTGCATTATGTACTAATTTTGAAAATAGGAAGAATCTAGTCGCTTTGAGACGGTCAACATAGGTTCACGCATCTCTGGTATCGTGAAAAAGATCGTCACTCAGGAAAACCGCTATAAGTAACTTCGCGACAATTTCCAGCCACACACAAGCGGCGAAAATGAGCATTCAACTAAGTGTTGCAGATGATAAAATCGAGTCAGTCTCACCACTTCAAGATATCACTCTAAAGATAAATTCAGTTACAGAAAGTTACAAGCAGAGACAGCAATTATCGGAGAAAACGTGCACACATCTTGCGAGCTAACCCCATGTTCATCGGCGGTACAGCGTTCGGTGCGCGCTCAATTCACAAAATGTTCCGAGCGCAGTCGGGAGCATGGCGTTGGCGAAAAGTATTTTCGGTTGACGGACTCAACCCACCACAGGCGGAAATCGGGGTCATGTGGAAAGCGATGGATCTTAAAAAGCCTCTGACACGCCAAAAAAAATTTTTTTTCATGCTAGGCGTTGAAATGGCATATTAGGACATCACAAAAAATATTTGACTATAGAGTTGCGTAGATTTTTTATAAAAAATAGAAATACGAGGCGCAATTCAAAGTTCCCGCCGTGCACTGTGACGTAACAGTGTACCGCATGGTGTCGGGGCGGTCAGACGGGAGGCATCACCGGAAGTCACGTGAGTTGTATCCCTCCTCGTGCTTACCGCAAACGCGTGTAATATTATTTTTTAATATTTTGTTATTCTCTGCACCTCCACGAGCGATCCAAGTAGACGAGGTTTCTTTTATTTGCTTTTCATCGCTTAATGTTGCTGTAAAGGTAGAAGAAGCGGAGTCAGTGAATCGACGTGATTAACTACAATGCCAAGAAGGGGCTGTGTGAGGGACTGTCCCGGTATTTCAGCAACTGAAGAAGAGATCACACTGCATGCATTTCCGAGACATACATCGGCCGCATGTGCACCTAGTAAACAAGTTCTACTCATGTTCTAGACAAAATGTGTACTTTGTGCTCGACGTTTACTTGTACTTGTACGCAAACCAGTTCGTATTCTTTAGACGGCAGGCATCTTTAGCCTGGAGAGTATCCGATAATTCAACGACCTCGGTGTCTGAACCTACAGCAATGCGATCGGGCGTGTCGTATGCTAGCAAATCCTAATTTCTGCGAGCGTTCTAATTTTTTTCTTCAAATTTGGTAGCTTGTTTTGCGCCCAGTATAGCCTGTATCATCGGACTGACGGCATGCACTCGTACACGGCAGCTTGTACTCGCAACGCTTTCATCATTGACCTCCATCACGCACGATCCACTGACTCTTCGTCCTCAAATTTTACAGCACGCAAGCGAACCAACGGTGCAGCGATAAAGAGCTAGTGGAACTGAAACTTCGTTTTCTACAATCGCTCGTACATAAAGCGGAATAAAAAAAAAATTTTAGGCACGGTCGTGGAGAGCACGTGTGAGAACTCACGTGACTTCCGGTGAAGTCCCATTATTAGTGATGTAGGTCGATGCCTCCCTTATGACTTCGCCCCGACACCTTTCGGTACACTGTTACGTCACAGTGCACGGCGGGAACTTGAATTGGGCCTCGTATTTCGATTATTTTTATAAAACAACTATGCAACTTGATATTGAAATATTTTTTTGTGATGTCCTGATATGCCATTTTCAACGCCTTGCTATGAAAAGAACAATTTTTTTTTGGCGTGTCAGAGGCTTTTAAAGACATTGAGCCGCACCTTCCGGATTCCGTGCAAGCTACATGAGGTCCTCGGAGAGTATTCGACGCTTTCTGTCTTCATTCGTGCACCCTATAACCGAGCAATGGTGTCCCGATGACCAAGGGAACTGCCGCCATCGAAGCCCGAGGTTCTAATTAAGTTTGGGAGTTTAAAACAGAGAAGAAATGTCGAAGCAAGTTCGAGCAATACGTACACCAACACCGGCGAAATCTCTCTTTCGGGACTTTCACTTTTCAACGCATCAGCGAGGGGAAGTGCCGGTAGCCCTTTCCCTATTCTCTCACTATTGATATGGTGCCACCCACGATAAAACGGTCTATATCCGCTTATTTTTTAAATCGGAACTCGTACAAATAAGAAGAAAAAATAACACAGGCTATCACGGGCACATGTTTATCGAGCCTGCAAAATGCGGTCGAGGCTTCCCTGCACACGTCCTCTGCGAGACCGTAGCCGCTTCTCCCCAACCGCGAGAAGTCTCCGATCGAAAAAGAAGATCCTGCTACGTACAGACCGTGTCGACAGCTGCGATGGCCGCCGCGGGAGGACGCCGGCGGTGTGCGGCATTCGTTTACGTTTATGCGCACCCCGTCGAGGACGGCACGTTTTTGATTCAAGCAGATTGCCTTCGTCTTCCCCGTCGAGGTTCCGACGGCGCCGGGACTCTCCATCGTTGAGTGGCGATGATTCGCCGAATCGATGCTTGAGCCAAGTGGACTTTCGCGCAAGAGTGACCTCACCAACCAAACTCCGACACGGATCACGAAGCAAACAAAGAAGTGCGCACTGTACCGAGTTCGCGCTCCAGCTTGTCTGTCGTCGATAAAGGGGGCTTAGAGTTAAGAGATGGGCCAACTCCTCTATCGGGGTCACGTGGTTTGTGGGCTGCATTTGCAAAGCGAGCTGCAGCATGCAGGGAGTCAAAACTCAGAAGCGTTCATCTTCTGCAAACGTGTCCGCCTCTCCGCCCAGTTTCCTCACCACACTGGCCACGCGACAAATCAAATGCAGGCGTACTTAATCCAGGCTCTCTCCGTCATCTCCGCCGGTACGTTGTGGGCTAGCGCCCCATGCCACGACGGCTTCTCCGCGTGCGATGCGGTAAAGCCGCTTCCCTGAAAGGAGCGGGGAGCAGACGGTGTTGCAGAGGCTGCCGCCGGCGGCCTTCCAGCATCTTCTGCAGCTTGTTCTGGGTGGCTTCTTGGCCGCGGCAACAAATTGCGCGCGGCGCGAGACTTAATAAACTTCCCAAATTTCGTTTTTAACTATCACATACAAAAAAAATTTTCCTATATTTGTGCGGAGCCACTTAATTTCCTTCGTTAAAAACAGAGAGAAATGCATTGGAAAAGTGCAAACGTGTATGGGAAATCGTGATCGCTTCGCTGTAGCCACTATTTTGTTATAACGAACTCCATTTTAACCGGTCTCGACAGTAGTGTTACTTGTATCTTAACGTTGTGAATTTTTGGTTGACGCACTAGTTATGAGCAGAGCAAGGGAGGGGTTTGAGGTCAGCTCCGCTCCTCTAATGCCATCGGAATAACTAGGTTGCAGCACCGCTAACAGTGATGTAAGCGTTACCAAAAAGAGGAACAAAATACATTTCTCGTTACTTGCTAGTAAAATTAGCGCGTTGTCGATAAAATTTAAACCGCAACCTTACTTCTGCATTACTTTTGATTTATGACTTCAAACTTTTTACTCTTTTGACGTTACACGTATGCATAAGCGTCACATATTCAAGAAACTTTATGTCCCCTCAAAACTTGACAAAATGAACCTATAGTTTTTTCTAAGGTTACACATAAAGTATGGCCATAAAGAACACGAAGAAAGACGCAAAAAAAATTTTAATTTTTGTTGTTGGTGGTGTTCTTTTTTAATGAAACGGCAGTTTTGTTTCAGTGTTGGGAAGATGTAACGTGTAACATAACTACGTTACCCGTTACCCAAAATAAGTAACGTAAGTACGTTATGTGTTACTCTTTCAAAATATAATGAGTACGTTACTACGTTACCGCAAAGAGTAACGCGTCACCGATAAAAGCGTCACTTGTAACGCGTTACCGCCATAACTGAGCATCAGCAGTTAAAAAACTATTTTCGAAGGACAGTGTTGTGTCCCAACACTCAAAAGGGCGCATGACCATCGTGATGCTCGTATTAAATATAGTTACATTCCGCCATGTTTTTGATAATTGTATCCCCTTCTTTACCACCACTTACATCGAAGTTCAACACCGCGTTACTGGGACAATCGTGCTCGATGTGCCCTGCCTATGGACCATCACGAAGAGTCGAGCAGTCGAGGTGCGACCGTAAGTCACCGTTGCACCCGCGTTTCCCACGAAGCGTTACGACCAGTTGGAGGCGTAGCTTGGCAGGCGCGATACGAAACGCAGATGTACCGTCTCAAGCGTATAACAACAATGACGTGTGAACGGGCATGGTTACTCGCCGGCGTATTTTAACGCAAACCTATTCAAAACACGACTGAGAATATAGTCATCTTCCCACCTTTCACTCTGGAGCATGTGCAAGACCTTTGCCTAGGTCCTGGCTGGAGGTTTTACATTTAAACTTCGAAGCGAATAAATAAGACACGCACCCCAATGAAGGGACACAGTTAACCGAACTTTTTCATTGTGGTATACGTCATACACAGCCCTTGTGTTTTAGGTGGTATAGGCTGAACCCCGAGTGAGTCCTTCCTTCGGAATAGAATGAAATCGCCCGGAGCGCGCGCAGCCCCCGCCAGCCACCGTCTGGGCCACGCGCTACCAGTGGGTTTTTCATATTGCTGGAGACTTTACTGATAGTTTACAATAAAATGAGAATATAAATACAAAGAACGTGAGGTTTAACTCAATAACAAGTAACAAGTAACAATAACAGTAACGCCTATTCTTGCTTTTCATTGTTTAATCAACATAGGCACTACGCTTGCGCCATTGCTTAAAATGACATACCGGGTGAAACAAGGAGACGGCAGGCTCTTTAAATCGACCGGAAAATTCGGTTTCTTAACCTATCGCGCTACGATTTTGTGCAGCGTTGCCCATAGATGGTGCATTTTTTTCGTAAAATTTGCAAAGAACAAACTTACCTGAGGAAAAAGTAAAGAAAGAAAAAGGCTTAGCTCCTATGGAAACGCAGCGACGCCACCGGTCTTCAAACAACACGGCGCCGTTTCGCACGGGAGACAAGAGATGGCGCAACGAACGCCGCCAACGAACGAGCATACGGCGCCGAGAGCCGGCACTTTAGCAGACGATCCTTTCGACTCAAAAGCGGCTCGCGTTCCGCAGGCGGCGACAGTCACAGAAACAAAAACAGGCGCGGTAACAACAAGGAACTGCGGTTCCTTGTCTGCTAAACACGACGGCTCTCGGCGTCGTCTGCTCGTTCGTTGGCGGCAGTTGGCGTCGCGACCGCTTGCGCCATCTCTTGTCTCCCGTGCGAAACGGCGCCGTGTTGTTTGCAGACCGGTGGCGTCGCTGCGTTTCCATAGGAGCTAAGCCTTTTTCTTTCTTTACTTTTTTCTCAGGTAAGTTCGTTCTTTGCAAATTTTACGAAAAAAATGCACCATCTGTGGGCAACGCTGCACAAAGTCGTAGCGCGATAGGTTAAGAAACCGAATTTTCCGGTCGATTTAAAGAGCCTGCCGTCTCCTTGTTTCACCCTGTAGTAAGCCGATGGCCGCTTTCGTTTTCTTTTAGGTCGTGCTAGATGCAAAACACTCTGACGAAGATAAAAAAGAGCAGTTGAGGAGTAGGCTTAGTCCAATCCGTAACCGACCTCATCCCTAATTGTGTCCATCTACGTATGTACGGGGTCACTCAAAGGACGAGAAGGAGAGGCAGGTCCTTCATTTGTTTCGCCTCCGAATGTCGATCTTACGAGCTTCAACGACGTTTCGGTGCGCTTCGTCAGCCTCGAGCGTGCACACGCCGCCAAAGCACGACGGAAGGCAACGAGTGCGCGTTGGAGCTCGAGCCTCTAGAAGAGACGCCCGGCGTTTTCATGCCGGAGGTGACTACGCGCCGCAGCTGAATGTGTTTCCACGCGATGTGGAACCCGGCCAAAACATGTGCCGGTGTAACCGATACGTGTTTGTAACAGCTTGTGGTATAATCCAACAGCCCAATCACGGCACTCCGATTGGCACCATTCAATGAACGTTAGGTCACCTCGCTTACGGGGAGAGAGAGACAGAAAGGAGAGGAGGCCGAGCAATAGGTAAATACGCCTCAGTGGTTCCTTCGCTAGCCTTTAACCGGCTCCCAGATTTACTTGCCCAATATGCGTGAGAATATCCTGGATTTTCTCACGCTTACCTATCTAATTACCCGATAAGCTTGAATGGCTGAGAAGTGTATGCCTAGGATGCTCTTGTCTCCCTTCCACCGTAAACTAGGCGATGTGGCCTCTATGATAGCGCGCCAATGAGAGTCCGGAATTGGCCCATTCACCTTATTCATTGGGTCGTTGCACTTGCTCTACAAGCTTTAGCTAATACGTGCGACGGGGTCTTAGTTTGAAGGCGATAAATACTGAAGACTCGATAGGCATAGTCGAGTAAGCACGTAATGGACTCCGAGAGTTTGGATCATATAGGTAGTGATTGCTCACTTCTTGGATAAAGTTGAAAAGCGCCTAGTAAGACATTCTGTCTGTCACACAGACGGCGAATGTATCTCCTCATGTATTCATTTGCGCATAAGGTATATGCCCCTGGCTTGAATCCAAAGAATACCAGTACAGAGCCCTCCGGGCTCAATACTCGAACCACTCCTATTTCTTATTTATATCAATGACCTTCCTGTGCATGTTTTCTTCTTCTATTAGTCTATTCGCTGACGACTGTGTTATTTATAAAGAGATAGTTCACGACTCTGACATTTTCGCCCTTCAGGCTGATATTAACAACATCTGCAAATGGTGCAACGAATCGCTAATGGAGCTTAACATCACTAAATGTATAACTATGAGAGTATCTCGTCATAACATCACTTGTCCTTCCCATTTCATTGTAAGAACGGCTAACTGGTCGTTGATTGATAAGATCAACAGCGTTTATGTACAGGTATTTACATTAAAAATGTCCGGCATCGTCCGCTCATGGCCAGGCCTCAATCTTCCACCTCGTGCATTCGTTTTTCTCGGGCTCCCGCTTCTTCTTCGTCTTTGTCGGGATGTCCGCTTTCACATAATAAGTTTCAACACACTCCCCCGCGAAAAGAAGAAAGTTAATGTGTCGTCGTTGTCAATTTGAATGTTAAAAGAAAATAACGTTTTCATTATTTTCCTGGGTCTGATTGACGTTTCTGTAATCAGAGGGAAGCGTCTGTAGCGTGGAGATGACCTCTTCGTCATTTATGTCGTGTGGTTGCATGTCATTTCTACCATTCTTGTCGCATCCAGATGCGATCTCTTCTTTTCCGTGATTTGGCCAGCAAGTTCTCCATCCGCTAATCCAGAGGGGCTTTAACTGAACTGATTAGCGTCGTGTAGCCGATCCACGGGCTGGAGACAAAGCGCAGAGTGTGCGATAAGCTCTTTTTCTGGTTTCCTTTAGAGATCTCGTTTGTCGCTGATGCATTCCGATTATTCGTTTTGTTCTACGTTTTTGGTTTGGTCCGTCTTGTCTATAGGTTCGTTTCTTCTGCTGAATAGTTCGTCTGAGTCGATGTTTCCTTATGTGGTTAGTAACGTCGATATATTTGCGTTTCTTCCTCTCTTTTCTTTCTTTGCTGGCTCGTTTCTCTTGTTTCGTCAGCTTGCCGCGTTACATCTTTATATGGGCATGAGCAAAACAACCTGCTTCACATTCTCCCGCTGAACCGGTTATGACCTGCTTGTTGGTCAGTATGAACACCGTAGTCGTCATTGCCGTCGTTTGCGCGCAACAGTCGTCCAGTGGCGTGTTGTTCAAATCTGTAGATCCAGTCGGTACGCGTCTGTGCTTCCTCTGTTCTTCCGGGTGGTTTTCTGTGGCCAGAGGACGGTCGGCGTAGTTGGTGGACATTAGGGTGGCACTTCCGACTTCGTCATTTCTGGTGCGGGCGGTCACGTGAAGTTCAGTTGGTCTCACGAGGTATTGCCTAAAGGAGCTTGTATCTGATGTATTACGTTGTTTCGAGAAGTGCTGGTTTCCTTCTTCGACTTTCTCCGGTTTTGTCACCCGCTGATTGACTAGTTGAGCTTTGAACTTCAGCCCTGACAGGTGCCCCACGATACTGTCGTTTAGTTCTATGACGCAAGTGAATTCTTCTTCAAGTTCTTCAGTGGGTATGAATGGCTCGACGGTATCGTCGAGGTGCTTCCGTTCACATTCGTATTGCTTTAACCTCTCAATGATTTCGTTAAGTTGTTGGCCTGTCGTTGTTCCCAGCAAGGCATTCTCAAAATGATAAAGAGAGTCGTTACCTTGGTGCGTAATGCAGATCTTTGTTGAAGAAGGTGCTCTATTACGACATCATTGAGGGAGATATTGTCTTGGCCGTCTGTTGCATTGGTTAAAATCTTGTTCATCTTGCCGGTTGATCGTTGGTAGTTGGCTGGGGTGACATTTCGTTGATGTGTCCAGTCAGGTTCTCACCGTTTAGTTAAGCTATCTCCCGGGTTTTGGCACCATGTTGTAAGAACGGCTGACTGGTCGTTGATTGATAAGATCAACAGCGTTTATGTACAACTATTTACATAAAAATTTCCGGCATCTTCCGCTCAGGACCAGGCCTCAATCTTCCACCTCGTGCATTCGTTTTTCTCGGGCTCCCGCTTCTTCTTCGTCTTTATCGGGGTGCCCGCTTTCACATAATAAGTTTCAATACCATCAGCAATTATACTCCAGTTTCTGCATCCTCCTATAAACATCCCGGCATTCACATAACCAACGACCTCTCTTAAGATATCCACGTTCCGATGTGGCACTAACAACGCAAATCGGCTTCTGGGCTATCTCAAACGTAACCTTTCGCTTGCTCCCCATTCGTTAAAAATTCTTCTGTGTAAAACCCCAGCTCGTCCTAAACTTAAATATGCAGATTCTATATGTAACCCCTGTATCACCCTTTGCATCAGCTGTCAAATTCATTCAGAATCGTTCCGCCCATTTTATATCATCGAATTAAT